>JARFJB010000417.1:567500-592500 GCA_036346205.1 Vesta saturnalis
TTTGAATTTCAAAATCATTGTACTTAGTATCCATGTAAATTTTGTATAGTGATCGCTTTTATATTCTTTTTTAGTCTCACAAAGCAAAGAGAATTAAATTGAAAGCTAAACAACCCGTTTGATCTGGGATTAAATTTATATTTTAGCAACTTAATAAAATAATGTTATTCTGTTTCTTTACAATAATGTTGTTATAAATACGAAACGATTGGTTAAAGGGCCAATTACATTAAAAGCTTCTAATACTTTAAAACGACAAACTTTGTATAATTCTTACTAGATAGCTTTACGTAGAGCTTGTTTGTATTGAGATTAATTTACAACGTTATTCGCAAGCATGACTCTAGCACTTTTATATAGAACCCTAACAATTCTGGTATTTGTAGTAAGCTTTTTAATAATAGTGTAAGAAGGTCTTCTACAAAAATCCCAAACTGTTAATCCATAGAAGGTACTTGGGATTGCGAACATTTTTAAGGGGATTGTGTACATAAAGCTTTAATTTCATTTTGTTTTTCATTTTAGATAGTCTGTAGGATAAAAGGAGCAGGGTTTACCAGCAATCTTTACGTTACACTAAAATCACCTTTTGAATACGTTTACAACGGTTTTTTATCTAAAATTTGCGATTTGATAAAAAGGACCTGTTCAAATAAACTTTTGCATAGGTACACTGTGACATAGTTACATTCTAAAAAATGTCACCGGGTGTGAAAATTTTAAGCAAATTGCTTTAGATAATTTTTTTTCGTCTCGTTTTTCGAAATTTTGATTTTAAAAGTCAAAAGATTTCAAATGTTTTGTTATTGCTATTTGAGGATGTTAGAGTTTTTCTTATTACGAATTAAAATTTGGAATTTCAATTCATTGAAGACGAATAGGAATTTTTTGGTTGTTGTCACTTAATTTTAATTCAAGAATTGATTACCTTTCATCCATAAGTGATACTTGCGTTACAATTAGAGTAGTTTTTGTGTAAATAAGTATTTTCGTTATTTTAAGTTTTAGAAATTCTCGTAAGATGAAGGAGTAAATTACGTTCTGTCAGGTTGCGTTGACGCATCCTGTATGTAGGATGTTATAATGACGTGTATTACGTGTTTTGAGCACGGCTGTATTGAGTTTGAACGAAAAAAAAAATTTTTTTTGTGTATATGTATAATGTATGTGGGTGTATGATACGCCACTGGAAATGTAGGAGAAATATAATTCAGTATGTAGATACGTGTATTTGAATGTTATAGAGACTTTGGTGTTGGAATAATTAGATTCTGATGAATGTAAATGTGAAGAGAAATTTGTCGATGGGACGATAATGTATTGCTACTGTTTTGCTACCGTAAGAATTGGAATGTTGGAAGATAGAGGAGTAATTTTGACCAGAAGATGTGAGTGTATAAGTGTAGAATGGGTTAGAAAATATGTAGAGAAAGATTTGGTATGTTTAAGTGTTAATTTCAGAAAGTTTTCGTAATGTTGTGCAATTGTTTTGAGAATATGTGTATGTATATGGGATTTGAGACCTTAGACGGTACTTATTTTTGCAAATGTTGGGGAAGGAGATTGAGCGCAGGTTGGAGATAAATGTTGAAAGTTGCGTAATGGTCCAGAGTGACTACTGAATGACGAAAAATGATTTCTTCATGAAGTAATTGTAAAATTTGTAAGTAAGAACAAATATGGCGATGTATTGTAGTTATGAGCGTGGTTGTACAGATGGTAGTAGCTATGGGCACTATGAAATTTTGAATGAATACTATTGGAGAATATAGCGCGGAAGGAAGACATGTTTAAAGATGGATGACTGAAGTTATAAATAGGAAAGTCAGAGATTGACGAGTTAGTTAGGGGGTTAGCTTTTGGGCCTTTGGTGTGAGACGCGCGCGAGGTAATGTGTTAAATTAGAATGGGTTGAGTCGGAGTTGTATTTGTGAATAATATTGAAGGCAGTCATTGTTTAAATAACTGCGTTACCCGAAAGGGGATGAATCGTATAAGACATTCATAAATAGAACAATTAATTAAATTGGAATTGAAGATAAAAATTAGTTTGTTTATTTTCAAGAAGGTTAAAAGTGCATAAGCAGATTTATAAAAACAGTTATTACGTTAGTGTTAAGTGCAGCGCGTGTTCTTGTACCGATATTGAGTTAACATTATTTATGGGACCACCTTTAAGTAAACGAAAATTCCGTAATAAATTAAGCCAATGTTGAGGTAAATTTTATGTGACATTAAAAGTTTATTTGTGTAAGGAAGGACTAAACTTTCCTAAAGGTTGCTAGAAACTTTAATAGGCAACCAAACGTGTACAGATTATTACGTGTTATTAGACTATTTGTGAGTACAGAAAGGAATAAGTGTTTGTGAAATTGTGAAGCACTGGTTATGTGCCTTCATGCAATTTAAGGAATACAAATGGACTACAAATAATTGATTTACGGGAAGAAAGAAGAAAGAAAAGCGTAGGATTAATGGACAATTTTAAGTAAGGAATATATTTAAGTACTTTGAAAGTTTAGTAAAGCACGATTATCTCTTTGTTTAGTTCATTTGTGTAATGTTGAGTAAATATTAATTAGTTTAGAAGCGAAAAGATAATCGTTCTCGAGTTATATGGTTTTGATTGGTTGTTTTAGTATTAAGAATTTTGCAGAAATTGGTAGTGACGTGTGGTTTTGATTTTCAACCACGTTGTTGAGGTATATGTAAATATATTTGTGTTAGTTTCTTTGTCATTTGTTTATTATTTTATGCAGGACAATATATATTTATCGTTAAATTTTTTTTATTTTGTTGTTTATTCAGCCAGGTATGAGACATATTTGTGACGATTACTTAATTGGTGACCTAGTAGTTTTTGACAAGTTAAAATGTAAACTTTGCATATTTTGGATTTTTAAGATTAATGAACAACCTGAAAAGTTATATTTGCCAGGTTGATTGCAAAATTTTCATGTTAGTTTCATTAGCGCAATGCACTAGTGACGGATCAGGTGTTAATTAAAATTTCATTAAGTTTAACTATAAAAGTTGGAGTTTTGGGAACTTACACATATTTACGAATGTCAAATACGATTCAGAAGTGTTGTAAAAAGTAAATTAAATTTAAAAGATATCGTTCATGTTAGGAATTTTAAAAATTAATTATCGATCATTGAATGAAGAATGGTTTATTCATTAATAAGTAGAAAATATAACTGGTGGTTACGTGAATGAATTTGAGTAATAAATTTTATTTTGGAAGTTTTGGTATACGAGGTGTATTCAAAAAGCTTTTAATAACCTGGGTAGTACTAAATATATTTGAGTTTGAGTTGAATTGTTTGGGACGAGTGGTTGTTTTAGAACCCTCGTGTGAGAGTTTACTGAGTAAGCACAATCCTACTTTCCACAATCAAGTAGGGTTAATTAACATCCAGCTTAAGACAATTATTTTAGCAAAGTTTCGAATGTGGTGGCGCCTAGAGACATATTTTCCCGGACTGAGCTGTTTGAATGTAGGTGTAAGGTGTTTGAGCGTAGTAATCATTCATTTTACTTATTATTTCGACCACGCCCATCTCCCTGTTAGCTGGCTTGGCAACCCGCTTACATTAGTAAGCATACACGGCGCCTAGTGCGGTTTGGACGTGTAACAGTTCTTTTGAAATTAAATTGACAATGTTTGCTGTTGTTGCTTATTTCGAATTAGAATTTGTCGTATTTAGTTAAAATGGATTGCTTTGTTAGAACTAATTTAAATTAAAATCGTAAATATCATATAAATTTTCCTAAGGTTTAAAATTAAAAACGCAATTTGTTATTGAGAGATAAAATTCCAAGTTGTTTTTCGTATTAAGTTTCTGTTAACATCCATTTGGAAAGGTGTCAAGATTATTTCGCAGTACAGCTAACCGATTTATTTTTAATTAAGAATCATCATTATAGGAGAAGGCAGCATTTGTCTGAACTACAATACGACCTCACTAAAATGTTAGTGCATGTGCACCGTAAGAATAGATAAGCCGTTGGATACTTGTAAAGCTGGCCATACAGTTTCTATGTGAAAGCAAGAATATGACGTAATTTCTCTCTATTATTTACGGGGAAAGGCATATCCTTTCTACCGCGTTGATAATTTGAATGAATGTGTTTTACGGTTGGTTGTTGTTTTCAAAATTGAATATGGCGTAACTGAAAACTTTTTGAAAGCATGTCCTCAGTCCTGGTCTTGATCTGGTGAAGTGCAGTTGTGAGAGGGCATAGCTTTTACCATCGACGTGTTCCCGGTTCTGCTGCTCGTGGACCGCGAGTCCCTTTCGCCTTTGTGCAGTTTTTGTTGGTGGTTTACAAGGCCGGAGAACTTTGTGTAGCTTATCGTCGTCTACTTATCGTTCCTGAAATTAGGATAGTGTTTTACCAAGTGCTTCCTGAATTACGGAGTTTTTATCGCTTTTGCGGATTCTATGTATTGTTCACGGTGGAGTGTTGTGTGCCCGAACCTTATGTTTTTTACGTGCTTCTGTAAACAGCCTTTGACAGACCAAGTCTCACTGTATATAAATCTGTAAATAGTATTTCAATCATAAACAGATTTGTAAATACAGCCACCGAATTAAGTTAAGATTGTGTAAATAATAATTGTGAGTGGAAGCTTTTGTGAATGTAAACTCGTCTACCGATGGTTTCGCTGTGACCTGAGGGAGAAAGTTCAAGAATACTTATAGAAAGTAATATAACATTGTATTTTATGTTGATGGTGTTATGTTGCAAGTGTTTGCATTTTATTGGAATTATTTGAAGATAAAGCAGATAAACGTAGTCCTTTTTTTTAAATTGAAGTGTTGATCCATTTACGTTGTTTTTAATTAAGGTTGACGAACTACTTTTATTTGTGTTTTCTTTTGATATTATTTTTTAAATGTTTAATTAAATGTACTGCAGGTTTATGTGTATTAAAATTTCATGCTGTAAAATTAATGATTTGGAGTAAACATTTGTTTATGTGAATGTTTTGAATTCTAAAAGAACTGAGGTAACATAAATTTCAAAATTTAAACTAAGCCAGAAGGCCAGAGACTGCAAACGTGGCCGATTTGAGGAATAGGAGTATCTCCTCCCCTAATCAAATTTTTAGGTAACCGGCCACCAATTAGTACGGCCGTGAATGTAACAGATGTATCATTGTTGTGCTTTTTATTTACATGTGGTCAATAGATGTTGTTACACGTCCAAACCGCACTAGGCGTCGTGTATGCTTACTACTGTAAGCGGCTTGCCAAGCCAGCTAACAGGGAGGTGGGCGTGGTCGAAATAAGAAGTAAAATGAATGATTAATACGCTCAAACACCTTACAACGATATTCAAACAGCTCAGTCCGGGAAAATATGTCTCCAGGCGCCACCACAATCGAACCTTTGCTAAAATAATAGTCTTAAGCTGGGTGTTAATTAACCCTACTTGATTGCGGAAAGTAGGATTGTGCTTACTCAGTAAACTCTCACACGAGGGTCCTAAAACAAACACTCGTCCCAAACAATTCAACTCAAACTCAAATATATTTAGTACTACCCAGGTTATTAGAAACTTTTTGAATACACCTCGTAAACCAAAATTTTCAAAACAAAATTTATCACTCAAATTTAACTGCATTCACGTAACCAACAGTTATACTTCTTCTTCTTCTTCTTAGCCTTCTTTCACCCAGTATTGAGTATAAGCCTCCCTGAATCAGTTATACAAAAAAAAAACTGAAATACACGGGTCGTCACAAACTTCCTGATTGTACCTTGTACATCCAGAATACCAAAGTTATAACACGTTAACTGAATATTTTCTACGTATCCCTCGTATACAGATAAAGTTAAATCTCTACTTATTAATGAATAAAATAGTTCTTCATTCAATGATCGATAATTAATTTTTAAAATTCCTAACCAAAATAAAATCAATGTCATCGGCTTAATAATTGTTCCTTTATGATACCTCTGAATCGTATGGGACATTCGTAAATATGTAAGTTCTCAAAACTCCATCTTTTGGTTATACTTAATGAAATTTTTAAATCAACAGCTGATCTGTCATTAGTGTACTACGTTAAACGAAACTAACATGAAAATCTTCTTTTTAAAATTAACCTGGCAAATATGACCTTTTAGGTTGTTCATTAATCTTAAAAACAAAATATGCAAAGTCTACATTTAAATTGTCGAAAACTAGGTCACCAATTAAATAAACGTCACAAATGTGTCTCATAACTGGCTAAATAAACAACAGAATAAAAGTTAACGATAAATATATATTATCCTACACAAAATAATAATAAAAACCAAATGTTTACATACACTACAATAACGTGGTTGAGAAACCAACCCACCACACCACTGTCAATACAACTTTGCGTTTCTGCAAAAATTCTTAATACTAAAACAGCCAATACAACATAACTCGAGATCGATTACCTTTTTCCTTCAACACTAATTAATTAAATAAAAATAAAAAATTACACAACAATATGCAAATAAAGCTAACCAAAAAGATAATCGTGCTCAACTGAGTTTTCAAAGTTCTTAAATGTAATTCTTACTTAAAGACTGTCCATTCATCCTACGCTTTTCTTTCTTCTCTCTTCCCGTAAACCAATTATTTGTAGTCCATGTGTATCCTTAGATTGCCTGAAGGCATATAACAAGTACTTCACAATTCCACAAACACTTATTCCTGTCGGTACTCGCGAATAGTCCAACTATACGAGGTTATTACTCCAATAAACCGTAATAATCTGTACACGTTTGGTTGCCTCTATAAAGTTTCTTGCAAACTTTAGGACAATTTAGCCCTTCCTTACACAAATAAACTTTTAATGTCATATAAAATTACTTTAACATTGGTTCAATTTACTACGAATATTTCGTTCACTTAAAGGTGGTCCCATAAATAATTTTAACTAAGGATCATTACAAGCATACGCGCCGCACTCAACACTATAACGTAACAACTGTTATCTTATTATAAATCTGCTTACGCACTTTTTTTTCCTTGAAGAACAAAAAAAAAACCATAAACTGATTTTTATCTTCAATCTCAATTTTATTAATTGTTTTATTTATGAATGTCTTATACGATTCATCCCCTTTTGGGTTACGCAGTTGTTTAAACAATGACTGCCTTCAATATTATTCACAAACATAACTCCAACTCAACCCATTCTGCGATCACACTTCACCTCGCGCGCGCGTCTTCCACCGAGCTCTCATCGACATCCACCAAAAGCAAAAACTAAAAAGTAAAAAGCCCCCGTCAATCTCTGACTTTCCTATTTATACCTCAAGCCATCCATCTTTAAACATGTCTGGCTTCCTCTCTATATTCACCAATGGTATTCACTCAAACTTTCTTAGTGCCGACTGATGCTACCCTCTGTACAAACACGCTTGTAATTATTATACATCGCCATGTTTGTTCTTACCTGCAAATTTTACAATTACTTTATGGAGAAGGCATTTCTCGTAATCACATTCATTCAGTGGCCACTCTGGACCATTACACAACTTTCAACGTTTATCTCTCACATGCGCTCATCCTCCTTCCGCAACATTTGCAAAAATAAGTACAGTCTAAGGTCTCAAATCCCATATACGTACATGTATTCTCAAAACTGATTGCACAACATTACGAGAACTTTCTATAATCAACAATTAAACATACCAAATCTTTCTCTACATATTTCCTAAAACATACTATGCTCATACATTCACATCTTCCGGCAAAGATTACTCCTTTATCCTCCAACATTCCATTCCTTATTCAGTAGTCAACAGTAGCAAAACATTATCGTCCCATCGACACAGTTCTCTTCACATTTACATTCATCAGAATCTATTTATTCCAACACCAATGTCTCTATAACATTCAAATACACGTATCTGCATACTGAATGATATTTCTCCTAAATTGGCAGTGGCGTATCACCCACCCACATGCATTATGCATATACACAAAAAAATTTTTTTTTTCGTTCAAACTCAATACACCCGTACTCAAAACACGTAATACACGTTATTATAACATCTTACATACAGGGTGCGTCAACACAACCTTACAATGTATAATTAATTGGATTTAATAGCGCTATTTGTAATCTCATCCCGAGCACTGAAAGCCATAATTAACGAAAAGTTTTAATTCAAAGAATTAAAACTAAAGGATTTAATGAAAAGTCAATTTTATTGATTTGCTTTAAAAGTGACCAGTGGAAATTTCCTAAAATTGACGTGTTTAGTTTCATATAGCTTTTTATTAAATAGTTTTTTGTTTAACGTAACAAATTAAAGAATTTTGAATGACGTTTGTTCAGTTTATGTTTAATTATTTTATTTTGAGTTCAATTGAATTTGAATTTGACTTTGCAATAATTGAGCGAAACATTTGGCGTTGTTTGTTTTTTTTTGTTTTGTTTTGTTTGAGTGTACTTTGTTCACAAGCGTTGGGGATAACGTAACGTAATAAAATTAAGTTAAAGAAAGTCATTGAACCCCAACAGCTGATTTGCGTGCACGTTTTCTTAGTATTTGAACCGTGTGGTTGTTTTGGAGATTTGTTCTAGAACTAAAGTTTCGAAGCATCCCCTATGTGTACCTGGGGGTAGCCAACGTAAAGGTAAGTGAGATCTTTTGACAGTTTAAGGCTGATTAATCTACGTGTGCTCAGGTGTATTCTTACCGATTTTGTTTTAACAACTGTCTGGCTCCCATTACTTGACTTTGTTACAATTGCGACGCACCCGTATTCGCCAATTTCGACAATACGACTAACCAGCTTCAGTATTCTTAAATTCAAAAACACCCCACGGCCCTCTATCCCACCGAGCTAGTCCGGTACACTTTAATTATCTATTACCTTCCGTGTTAATTTCATTTTCGACCGTAACAAGAAGTGCTATAGAATGTTATTTTTTTTTCAATGAATTTAAAACCTTTTGTATAAAATGGTATGACTATAAACAAACTAGGGCGTTAAACGTATTTTTATACTTGAACCTACATGTAAGAAACGCTACAAGTTTGAGAGCTCGATTATTATTTGTTTCGGTAAAAACAGAAAGTACATTTCCGTTTGGAAATTTTGGAATGGATTGTCATTTGCTAATGTTTTAAATAAAACTTTCACCGTTGAAGCAACCATTAATGTTCAATAGAACGTCGAAATTTATGTGCGCAGGGGAATGAAAGAATTCGTGAACAAACTAAAGTTATTCAGGGAAGTTCCATAGAAACCTTTTGAATAAGGTACTAACGTGTACCTACAATATACAGGGTGTCGCTAAAAGGTCTGTACAAAACAATGGGACAAATCTATGAGACTAAAGTAAGAGGATCTAACCCAATTTATCTTAGTTTTATCTTAGAGTAGATAGTTTCTGAAACACAAGGTGTCAAAGTTGTTATTTTTTTAAACTCTTTTTTAAATATCTATCTTAATAAAAGGATTTTTATGAAACTTGGTACCTTCAAGTTTTCTATGATGATAAATCCAGATTCTATCATAGTTTTGCTGTATCTTCTAGAGGGCGGCACCAGCAGCTCGTTCTCTATATTTAAAGCTACATAACCTTGTAGATGGCGCTTTGAGCAGCCGTTTTTGTGATAATCGGATATAAATGTTTTATTGCGTAAGTAGTATAGCAAGGCCGATCCTGATCCACTTTTGTCACTAGATTTGTCACCAGATTTGGAAAAAGTCACCAGAAAGGTCACTAGATTTCAAGGTTGGTAACATTGCCTGCTTCAAGGTCACCGCTTCAAAGCCACGTTGTAGGAAAGGTTGGTAACACTATTGAGTCTCTTCAAGGTCCCCACTTCAAGGTCACTCTCATTGCCAAGGTTCTCATCGTACACACACTCGCTTCAAGGGCCAAGTAGATGGTTTTTCAAAGTCAAGGTCATCATACACATTTCCTGCATGAAAGTATATTCCGCAAGGTCATTGAAGTAACTATGTCTGAAAAAGGCACTAGAAAAGTTACTAGATTGGTTTTCAAGGTCATTGACGCTCCCGTACAGATTGTGGACATCAAGTTCAATGGTTTTCAAGGTCATCGTACACATTACCTCCATATATTCCTCAAGGTCATCACATTTCCTACCTAAAAACTGCAAGGTCTTTCAAGGCCACGTTCCGTTAATCAGTCTTCAAGGCCAGGAAGTAGTCAAGCTCACCAACCAATTCTCTGGCTGAGAGTTAATTTGACAATAAAAATTTCAAGGTCACGCCCTCCTCAATTCCAGGAAGTTCATTGACCTCTGTCTCAAGCCCTGAGGTATCATACAAATTGTTGTCTATGATAAGCATGTTTCAAGTTCATCAAGCAATTCTCGGAAGTTTACTTTCTAAGGTCACGCCTGCCCAGCAAAGTGCACTGACCTCAAACGGTTCCGTTCCCAAAATACAGATAGACGTTTCCCAAAACAGGTAGCCGTTTCCTAAAGCAGGTAGCCGTTTTCTAAAAACAGGTAGCCGTTTCCTAAAACAGAGGGGCCGTTTCCCAAAACAGATAGCTATTTCGCAACACAGGTCACACCTCTGAGAACAGAACGAAGACGATTCATTGTTTTGGCGAATTAGGGTCATAATTCCTAAAAATAGTTTGTTATCCAGCCGTTTCAACCATTTCAGGCTCAATTCTAGAAAATCAATCTTCAAGAACGAAGGGGATCCATTGTTCCGGCCGACGCTTCAAAATCTATGCTTACCATTTTCAAGGTCACACCTCTGATAAAAGAACAAAGGCGATCCATTGTTTTGGCTGAGTCATAATTTCTAAAAATAGATTGTTATCTAGATACCCCCACCTTTTCCAGGCTCAATTCTGACAAACCAATTTTCAGGAACAAAGGCGATCCATTGTTCAAGCCGACGCTTCAAAGTCTGCGCTTATAATTTTCAAGGTCACACCTCTAAGAAAAGAACAAAGGCGATCCATTGTTCCGACCCGGTTAGTCGTAGTTTCTAAAAATAGATTGTTATCCAGCTACCCCAACCATTTCAGGCTCAATTCTGAGAAATCAACTTTCAAGAACAAAGGCGATCCATTGTTCAAGCCGACGCTTCAAGGTCAAGGACATATAAATCGCAGTGTGTTGAGATCAGTAGGTTAGTAAATTGTTAAACATAGAATTAGCAGGGTTAAACAAAAGCACCTATTTCAAATTCTATAAAAATGCATGTGACCTAGAGATATCGAAAAAATATAAAGTTATAAATGTGATAGTAATTAATACGAAGTACGGCGAACGTATAGTGTTAGAAACAGAGCAGTTTAAATGTGTTTTACCTCAGCGCTTTTACGAGCATTTCAAAGAATAAGATCGAATAGAGGAATTTAAAACGATGCTAAATACAAAGGATGTATTCATGAGTAGTCTGTGTGCAGTCGGAAAAACGACAAACATAACATTTAGTGCATCCAACCATATGTAAACATGCCCATTTCGAAAATAGTGTTTAGTCGTAGTGCAGTTGTGGAAAAGTCATGCAAGCAGCAATAAAATCACTCCTGGAACGATCTGGAAGTTCACTGCCGGATACCTCATACCGCTGTAGTAACAGTATGATGATTAAAAATAAAGGCTTTAAGTGTTGTGAATATGGTGTTCTTTGTCATATAAGTTAAAAAAACGTAGATTTCACCTGCTACCTCCACCATTTGCTTTGAATTTCAAGGTCGCGCCATATTACAATTCAGAGAAATAAAAAAAAAATTTCAAGGTCCCAATCCTGTCCGTTATTACCCATACTTTAACCCAGAATGCAACTGATACATCTATATAAGGAGGGTGCAATCATGATGTATAATTTTACGGTAAATCTAAAGTGCTGTGAAGAGCAAGTTATGGACAGATGTCTGACACTTGCATAAAGGGGAAAATTATGCTTCGAATTGTGCGGTTTAATTAAACTACACATGCGTTCTTGTGCATTTAAAATTCTGAAATTGTGTTCCAAGCGATTTTGAAAATTGTGCAGATGTTTTGCGGGTACTCATAAGTAATTAAAAGTTAGGTACGGGGTCACGCTACAGAGACGATGATTGTAATAGTTGATGTACAGGGGTTCAAAACGGCAAAACATGTATTTACACCCAAAGAGCTAGCAATATATAGTGGAAAGTAAGCTGCCCATTTTGTGTTCAAACCACCATTTCCGTGCACGTCTTAGTTGTAGAATTTCAACGACAAGCCATCTGGTTAATCAATAATCATCACTGCCTCAAATGGGGATCAGGATATACCTCTACACATCTCTTTCCACATATACTTCGTGAACTAATATCGGTAACAGATGATGTGTACGTTAAAGGGCGAGAATAAGCCGATTACATTCGAAAAATATTGAGACAGTCAGTTATAGAAATTGAAAAGCAACCAGCTTTACCCAAAATGAAAACAACTTGTTTCTTTCATACACAAACCACTTGTAATATTGCTTTGACGAATGTACACTTTTTGTACAATAACTATGTAAGACAATAGCAGTTAAAGGTTTATGAAATTGTGTGCTGATAGGGGTTAGAAGTAAAGGGGTAAAGTTTGTAATATTTACAATAAAATGCAGGTATATATTATTTTAAGTGTATTATTTCATGTAAAGCTACATCCTCTGATGCAAACTATTTCTATGGTTATACCCCACTCTATCCATCTAGGGAAACAATGTTAAGGAATCAAGTCAAATTTTAGCATTCCTTGGAGATAAAATTCTGGGAAATAGCAAATTAGCGTTCCTATTACTGAATTCTAACATTAGAATCAGTTCGTGGAAACAAGAGGGTTGTTGTCTATGCTGAACGTATATCAAGGTTCCTGTATGGGATAAATATTATACTTAGAATATCTGGTTGTGTGGTTGGAAATTTTCAAGGTCTCCAAGCAACTTAATTGTCAAGACCATATGTGTTAACCTGCAGGCTATCCCGATCTCATCCGACCTCATCCGATCAAAATGTAGTCGAGTCAAAGTGTTAAATCAACTATTAAATCAACCTGCAGGACCAATTCTAAACGGGTCAGGGAAACAAGAAGAACGATGGGGTTGTTGTCTATGCTAATATCAAGGTTCTTGAATTGACTAAATTGTTTATAATAATAAAAATATTACGCTTACGTGGGCTCATACTACGGTCCTAACCGCCAGGATGAGCTAGTTTCCTCAAGAACCGGATCCGGTTCCCAAAGACAGATAACCGTTTCCCAAAACAGGGGAGCCGTCCCTCAACACAGGTAACCGTTTCCCCTCCACAAAATAATCCAAATAGCTCATTAATCGTAGCTGAAGCTAAATTTAACTAGGCTGTGTAAGGTCAAAACCATTTCTTAGAAATACATTTATCTTAGAAATCTAAACATGGAATCAGGTCGTGAGGGGTTAAAGTTTATTGCTCCGAAGGGCGTCATCTGCTTAGAAATCCCAATTCGTGGAAATATGAAGGTTGCATCCAAGTATAATTCTTAGAAATCTGAAAGTAGGTCCAGGTACTGATAGAACTAGTTTTTATATTATAGAAAAAGCTGGATAATCCGCTTAAATCACCTACTTTGGGGTATTTTTTATGGGTCAAGGTACTGATAGGGAGTAGTTTCTATATTATGGAAAAAAGTGGATAATCCCCTTAAATCACCTACTCTTAGGGGTAAAGGGTAGCTTTTCCAATAGTTATAGGTACTGAGTCAACGAGGCCTATCATCCAGGTGTGCTTTAGATAAATTCTGACCCGTGTTCGAGAAAAATGATGTTTTGAGTTTGAAAAAGCTGAATTCTGCGCCGCTTTTGAGAAGAAGAAGAATGACTTTTTATGTTTGAAAAAAGCTGGAATAGCAAGTAGTGTTGGAAACTATGATTGGGTGTTAGGGTTAGAATGCGGATATTTAGTATAAAAGTCCTCATTGTGTGTGCAAGAATCAGTATACTCTTGATTAGCAGAAATGACGAAAGTAATAGTACGTAAGAAAGAGAAAGTACAGAAAAAGCAGTAAGTGTGGAGGAGCGAAAGAAGAGGTTAGAGAGGTTAATAAAGCAAGTAAAAGAAGTAAAACACGATTTGGAGTGTTATCTACTGAAAACAAAAATGATGAAACTGTGTATTAGCAATGAGGAATATGTAAAAATAGTGTAGTAAAGTAGAAGTGTGAAATGTTGAGAAGTATGGGGAACGTATAATGTTGGAAACGGAGGAGTTTAAATGCATATTACCTCTGCGCTTTTACAAGTATTTTAAAGAAGAAAATCGAATTTAAGACGCTGCTAAACACAAAGGATGTGTTTATGAGTAGTTTGGGTGCAATCGGAAAAACAACATACATAACATTTAATAGTACCCAACCATGCTTTAACTAGAATCATTTTACAGAACTGTACAAAGGGTGTGTAAAATGTTGTTATAAGTATCTCACAATTATATGTATTAGGTTTAAGTAACAGTATTGTATAATTAAAAAATAAAGACTTAGGTGTTGTGAATATGTTGTTCTTTTAAGTTAAAGAGACCTAGACAGTAAAATAACTTCAAAAAGCTTTTGTAGCACTGGTTTTCGGTACTCTCTTCTCCAACCCATAATGGTTAAACGATTCCTTATTGGCTCTGCATATCTATGTTTGGGGGCGGGAACTTTTCGATAAACGTCTAGTTGTTAGTACCGTCCTAGGATTTTATTCGATATCGACCTTCTTCCTGCAAATGAGAAGGCGATACGTATTATATGGTTTAAGCTACCGAAACACTGAATTAGCGAATTGTAATCTTCCATAAGGAAATGGAACCCCTGACGTACGTTGGAACAGGCTTTAATGAGGTGAAATTGGCCTATATACAACGTATAAAAGAAGGGTACACAGATTTATTGGAAAAGAACAAACAATGACAGCTATATAAATTGAAGTGTAGAAATAGAGTTAACAATTTATAGACTTAAATTTGATGTACTACGTCTATATAAATTGTTCTAAATCTAAATGATCCCTAAATAAATAAAAAAATCAATTTAGTTATAGATTTATTGGTTTTAATGTATGCAGATCGCTAGACAAAGAAACGTGATTGTTTTTAATCATTAAATCGCAATTAGGCATATGTTTACTAAAATTTCTTTTATCAGTAAAGCGTTATAATGAAAAATACAATGACTTTCCTTCGTATAAAGGATATTTAAATTGATTTTTTGCAAAGCATGGCCTTTTCGAAAAAATGCATAATTATCGAGATTTAACCTAAAAAAGTGCCAAATTTTGACGTTTCGGATTCATGTTCAGTGTCCCGAAAAAAACATAAATTAGGACTGTATACCTCAAATTTCAGGCCTTTTTGTTCCTAAATTAACTATCCTTGGACTTAAAAGAGCAAACAATGACAGCGTTATAAATTGTAGCATAGAAATGCAGTTAACAATGTAAATTTGATGTACTATGCCCAATGCTTCGGTCAATTAAATAAATAAAATGTTCACATAAAAGCTTGGAAATGATCCCTAAAGAAATAATAAAATCGATTTAGTTATAGATTTATTGGTTTTAATGTATGCAGGTCTCTAGACAAAGAAACGGATTGTTTTTATATAAATGAGTGGTTTTTATTGTAGTAGGCGTTAGAATGTGTTTTCATTGTTTTAAATCAATACCAAAATCTCGCATTCATATGTAATTTTTAAAAAATGTACCTTTACAATTAAGCTTTTTAAATTGACATTCCCCATTCGTATCTTGATAACGTGCTAGTTATCATATGTAATGCATAGATTTAAAGTAGACATAGGAACTTTAATGTTGTTTAAATAACATTTGTAAACTTAAAACGCTTTCAATCATATGTATATATCAAATCTATTTCTTAACTTTAGTATACTTTATGATGCATATAATTTTCTTTAACGCTTTCAGAAGGTTATTATATACATTAAAAGAGTAATGTAGAAATACCTTTACTGCGCATCCGTTTAATCGACGTTTTTTTTTTGGTGTGACTGGCCTTGCATGTATAGGAACACATTTGCCCAAGAACAACGCGATGCCTTTATATGCCCGCTTTATCATTCTACAGCAATTCTGTTAAATTTTATTATCAGTGCATATCGTCATGCAAGAAGTGGGTGATGATCCGCTCGTTATAGATATAAACGAATTTAATGCGGAAGGAGACGTGTCATTTGATTAAACAGGTGTGGTTAAAATCTACCGCGGAAAATGGTGGTTTGAACACAAAAGGGTAGCTCGTTAGGTGTAATTACAACTGCACCGCTGAGAGCTCGAGTTCTGCAAAATTCATGTAAATATACTTTAAATAATTTCCTCACTTTGATTTTTGTTTCTTAGCATTACCAACCCCGAATTTGGATGAAGGTCAAGCGAGGGCCCCTAACGTGTCAGGTGTAGCGGTTGGCGAGGGTGCATCAAAATGTGCTATAACGTTTAAGTGTAGATATTTTTTAGCTAGTCGTGGTATACGTTTTTTTGTGTGGTAAAAACAGTTGTGAAGTGGAATGGACATTAGTAAGGTAGCCTGGGTGCTACAAGTGTAGCGAATGCTTTGGCTAGGGTGCGTCAAAATAAATACACTAAATGTGCTAAAAAGTTTATAATTGTATCTATTTTTAACTAGTGTTCGTTTTTTCGGGAGCAAGATTAGGATAGATGAACAATACATAAGCATGAAATTGTTTCGGGGCATGTGTTCAAAGTACTGGATAGGATGTTGAAGTCGATAGTGGTTGCTATAGGAAAAGGTTTAATGAAATACCTTAAACCACCCCATTCACTGTAAACAACTAAAACTGGTAAATTCAGTTTTCAAAATCTTACTTTTAATTTTATGTTAAGTGCAATTTTTATGATAATACATTTGAAGTGAATTATTAGTTTTACAAATGGTAATATACTTTTCACCGAATACAATACAAATTAATGGGGAGGGTGTTTAATTTCTCAAATGTTGCTGAATATAACATATTTTCTTTAAATTTAAAATAAACCATTACTAAAGAAAACACATCCTTTAAATTAGTTCAACCTTTACATCATTGGGTTGTTAAGACTACTAAAAGTCTATCTTTCATTTGTATTGCTCCGCATTCCGAACTCATATTAATCATATAACTATTAATTAATTAATAAAAATAATAATATTAATTACACTCCCCTTTGTGTGCTATAATTGCAGTAGGAAAGCATCCTCTTAAGACTACTAAAATTCATTCATTTGTATCATTCCGCATTCCGAATTCATATAATTAATAATTAATTAATAAAAATAATAATAAAGTGATAATATAGTTCCTATTAACTATAATCCCCCTGTAAGTAACCGATCATTGAAATGATTCAGTAGGTGGCCATATTAACTTTTATAGATTTTTATAGATTACCCTACCTAGTTTAACAGCGTTCCTTGATTGTTTCAGTCTTATGAGATAAGATTGTTTTTATGGCTGCAAAAGGTTTTAAGGAACGTAATTGTGTAGTGTGTTTATGCCGTGGGTTTGTTTGTTATCGTGCTTGATATTATCAATCTTGTAACGCGGTTAACTGATTCTACGTAATTTGTAGTCTACCAGCTCATTTATAAGTATAATTGTTAGGGTAACAGTCATTCAAGATTTAGTTGAACCATTTTGGGCTCTATAATTGAGAAAAGGACGTTTGTTATTTGGAATCTAGGTAATAGGTTTCTAGTTGACACGCGTGAGGCTCGAAGTGTACTTTTCTCGTGAGAAATGCCCAGTCTGCAAGTTAGTTTAAAAGATTTTAATAGTGGTGGTTAAACATGACGTTATAAAGTGGGGTAAAAGGTTTTGTTATGACGGTTAGTTAGTTTTAGTAAGTGAGTACACAGAGCTGCTTGTGGGAGTTTATAGTGGTGTGATGTACCAGGCGGGGCGCGAAAAGTACCTACTACTAACCTGGTGGTTACCTGAAGTTATTTTGAGAAAGTTAATCTTTAACTGCTGAGCATTTATAGCACCCGGGGGATTTTATGTTAGTGTTTCGTCAAGTTCATTAACATTCTAGTGTCTCTCAAGAAGGGAAAGTGTTTATTTTAGTGATAATAATATCAGGTGGTGCAGTTAATAAAAGGACGCCTGGACGCGATTTGAATGTTTCGTTGTACCTTTTCGAATGTAAATTTAAGTTAGTTAATTCACCCGCCGCAACTGCGAGGTTTGGTCACTGCTGGGTTTAGTTATAAAGAACGAATCGGAGAATCAACAGTTCATTGTTCATGATCAATTAACAGAACCATTTCAACAAGGGCAATTCCTTCCTGTGCCTTGCAGCTGTGACTTGGAAAGGAAAAGTCGTTCGAATGTTTATAAAGTGTGAACTTGAGGTAATTAATAAAAGTGTTTATTATTTTTCTGTTGCGTATATATGTTCCAAAGAAAGTGAACAGCAGCTGTGGTTGTATTTTAGGCGGAAGTCCTTCAGATATGATGCACTTTCATTGTTAAGGAGTTTCTGCTTCAGATGCGTTTTCCGCTTGTTTACTTCATTGTTTATTTTAGGATTATTATTTTGTATTTTTCGTATTTGCGTTTTAGAGCAGTGCTGAAAGTAGATTTTAAAATTTAGGTTACTAGAACGATTTGCGTTAATCAAAATTAAGGATTTGAGATGCATTAGTTTGTTGTTGCAAGAACCAATAAACAAGTATAACTAGACAGTTTAATCGACAATTTAACGTGGAAATTCACGTATGAACTTTATACTTAAACCAATTATTCTAAGTATTCATTTACAATATAGGCGTATTATTCTTTAGATTGTTTATAATTTACGTACTTTCCGTCCAACTCACAGTGTTTAAAATTATTTGACAATCTCAACATTTTAAAAACCAAAGTATTCCTAAGATCTTCGTTCTTTTTGATTATTATGATTATCAATTTTCAGAATTACACAACCTTACAGTGACGACGAATTCTTTGTTTTGTTTATGATTGTGACGAAAGCGTTAAGCATGGCTCATTCAATTAAATTTTCGCTATAACTTTAAGATAAACATTATTGAGTATAGAGATTCATTGGTAAATTAACGTCAAGTGAAAAAAAGTTAAGTAATTGAGTTTGATGATCCTTATAATAGGTCTCGCCGCACGCTTACGTTATTTTTTATTGCATATGATTATTTTGAAGCTTCTTTAGATAGCACTGGCCTTGCTGATCGATATGGTTGACGCTACGAAACGTAGGCAAGTTTTTGTTTGTTTTTGAACATTTCTGTGGAACACTAGCGTTTATTTGTGATCTAATTAATCCCATATTTTTGATTTTAAACAAACTGGCGCCTTTTGATTTATGACTTTTCCTGATTTAACTTCTGATATCCTATTCACCCTACACGCCCTTCCACTAAACTATAACCATTTTCGCCCGCAACATGTTTTAGATTTTAGTTTTCGTTGCAATTGAAAATTTCAGTAAAAGAGTATCACTTTGAATTCTGGCCACCAGTATAATTTCTATCCTAGCATATAGATTTCATGGCAAAAAATTCTGCGATTACTTCTTGTAGATATTTTTTTGTGAATTCCTAGTTTTGGATAAGCTAAATACCATGTCGTCTATAGAAATAACCAAAAAATTAGCATTGTAACATTTGGCATCAAAATTGATTCGTGTTATGCTACATCAACGAATTGTATACAAACTTATATGAAGTAGGGGGTAATAACTGCAAATATAGAAAAGTAAGTGTGAATGAACTTTCTATTACGTTACAAATATGTCGTCAAAGCCATCTGGAATTTTGTCATAAATTGAACGTCACCTAATTAAAAACTCCTTTTTGGAAAATGAAGTGCAGCTTGTAAGAAGTGCAAATACCTCAGAATAAAACCGACCATTACAGTTGGATTTGTAAAGCGTGGATTACTTTAAGTGTAAATGTCAATAACGATAATATTTCAGCAATTATCACGGGTTTGTAAATCTTAAAAAAGTTGTGACTGAGACGCTTCAATAATTTAGAAAGCATAACTTAGTACCTAGCGTGGTGATTAGAGCACTTGGATTGCACCATTAGAACACTTCGTTAGCCCAGTGTAAATGTTGTAAACATCAGTTCTGTATCAGTAGTAGTACAGAGCTTTGAAAAATAAAACTCTAAATGTCCAAGCTAAACGAGTCAATTAGCATACACACAGATAAACCTATGTAAATAAGATGCAAAGTTAAGCATCCGATAAATAATTCGCTTGTTCATTAATGTTGCTTTAAAAAAATTATATACATATAGATATGTTCGCTTTACAAATTGATGTTGCTTCAACCTGAAACTAAATTATTAAATAAAAGGGCGCCAACTCGTTTTCTGGAAAAACAAGTAAACCATGAATATAGTAAAATTGACAATAACAAGCTTTATTTACTACCTAGGTTATGATTATAACTGAGAATATCTTAGAGCTAATGTTAGTGACGATGTTACTACCCATATTTTGATTATGCAGCATTATGGATGTCTTAAAAAGCCCAATAGGAGAATAAACATGGTTATTGAAGATGAGGAATTAACATTAGCTTGTGTGCAAGGAAATCTGAATATCTCGACTCGAGAAATTGAAGCTCAAATTAATGTGTCTAAGACTAAATCATCGAGAATTTTAAAAAAACAGAATTTCCACGCATATAAATTACACATTGCGCAGACTTTGCGACCAAATGATAATATCCGTAGAACAGAATTCTGTAGATGGTTTTTAAATAAAATCGCAGAAAATGGTGATTTTATAAATCAAGTTTTATGGACTGACTAATCCTACTTCTCTAATTGTGAATTATTTAATCGCCATAGTGAACGCCATTGGGCCCAGGAAAATCCACATATAGTGGTTCCACGGCGCAACCAGGTTCGTTTCGGCTTTAATGTTTTTTTTTGTGGCATATTGGGAAATCGTTTAGTTGGTCCTATAATTTTTTATAGAACCTTAACAACGCAGCGTTACATGGAAATTCTGCAAACATATCTTGAAGATTTATTAGATGATCTAACTTTGGCACGAAATGTTCAAATATGGTATCAGCAGGATGGCGCTCCCGCGCATAATGCTGGCAATGTTATCCGATATTTAAATGACCGTTTTGATAATAGAGTAGAGATTGCCACCAATACACCTAATCAGTGGTCAGCCAGATCCTCAGATTTAACGCCTCTGGACTTTTATTTATGGGGCACTAATAAAAATAAAGTGTATGGTAGTAATTTCCATCACAATAATGCAGAATAACTACGTGAAGGAGTGGTGGTGGCCTTTAACGGTGTTCATCGAAATACATTGCGAACAGTTACTAACAGTGTTGTAAAACGGTATCGATTGTGTGTACATGAAAACGGCCAGCACTTTGAACATTTATTGTAATGTATTATGGTTTTAGCATTTACTAAGATCCCGGTGTATTGTTGTGTTTAATTTTTTTAATGAATAGTTTTTACTTGCAAATTGTCAATCATGGCTACTTGATTTAAAATGAAAACAATTAATATTTCCCATAATTTTTTATTCGTACATAGGTTGTTATACATCGTTGAAAAGAGAAAAAAAAATCCCATTTAATTGTGTAAAAATCCAATATGGCGCCTATTTAAAATAGGAAAGTTTTATAATTACGGAGATATTTGAGTTTCTCGGCGATTTTTGTTTTTTTTTAAATAATTTTGAAATGTTTCTCAACCGTAATCGAACTGGGCCCAAAAAATGACACGATATTGCCCATTTAACCAAATCTATCTTTAATAATAAGAAAGACACCCATACTATCTTACTCTATTTGCGACACCCTGCATATATATATATATATATATATATATATATATATATATATATATATATATATATATATATATATATATATATATATATATATAACATTTTAAACTACACCTGACAACGTTAAAATTTGATATTTTCACCGGCGGCTGCAAAAGTCATTTGCATCCCCTCGCAGAGGATGCAAAAGTACTGCAAGTTAATAACTCAAACACCCAGTGATAAAAAATAACATTTTCTCCAAAATAAAATCCGCTAGAGTAACACTGGAGGTCTCGCTGCGTTCTAAGGAATGGTCTTTAATTCTTCCTCTTCTACATGAACTTCTGTACTCGTAGCGCTTGCACTAGGTGCAAACATTTTCAAGGCTGCCTATTTTTTTGTTGCTAGAGAGTCTTCAATATAACGCTCAGCTATAGTGCTGGATTTCCAGCCACCATGGCGTTTCAAGCACATTAAGTCTGCGCCGCCGTCCACCAACAGTGTAGCTGAGGTTCTTCTTAGACAGTGACCTGTGTATTCTGTATAGTTCACTAATTTTAAGAAAGAAGCTACCTCCCTAGGAACACTACTTATTTTATGGATTCGCATCAAAGCTCTTGACCATTTTCCATTTCCATATTTCAACGAAAATCGGCGAACATTCATATCTCGTGGGTGCACAGCAACATATTTGTTATATAAATTTAGGAAAACTTCCCCTACAACTGTAAATGATTTAATTTTTTTTTGTTTTGCTATCTGGAATTTTAATATGTAGCAGAGTTTTCAGGTTCTCAATGTCGTCTACCTTCATCTTCACCAATTCATCGTAACGACATGCCCCTGAGATACCAATAATCAAAACCATCTAAAAAAAATACAAAATATAAAGACTTGTTTTCATTCTATTTCTAAAACTTACCTTCATTGCCAGCATTTTTCGTCCGACGCTTCCGATATAGATTTGTTAAATTGGTCTTTTGTAAATAGTTTGGCCTGCTTTGGGGTGTATCCTTCATTCTGATTCTTTAGATATGCGGTTTCAAGTATTTGCTTATATCTACGCTATGTCGAATGCTCAATTATGATTTTACCATCGAATATTGGGACCACATTGTCTAGCTTTTCATTTTCATTTTTGTTGCTAATTCGGAAAAATAAGCTATTATTACGGTTTTAGAGAAGCTTTTCATATTTTTTCATCGCTACATTTTATAAATTGCTGAAAAGCGCGTTCATAGGTTTTGCTCGATCTTGTAGGTAACAGATCATTTATTGCTGTATTAGCCGCTTCAGTAATTTCTGACGGCGCGGCGTATAGTTCTCCAAATCAATCATACTCCTAACAATGTAATATTTTAATTTACACAAATGGGAACAAAAAGTTTTATAAAATACGTACAATAACACGGAGAATCTTCACAATTTTCAACTTGTTTCATGCATTGTTTTCAACGAAACCTATTAACGTCTACTGCTGCTTGGCAGAGCACGCTAAGTAAATATAACTATTCCTAATTTTCACAATCTAATTATTTTTCCTTATTTCACATTTAATTGTAAAAAACGTCTGAAGAAAAAATAGTATATTTTATGCGGAGCAAAGTAACTTTTGTGGCTCACTACGTTCGTCCGTCAAACCTAGAGATTCGCCGCAAAAAGTGTCACAGTAGCTCCTTATAAAACAATATACTATTGTACAATTTGTGTGAATTAAACCAAAGTAGTTTTTGATATCTAAAAGTGTAGTGCTTGCGCGAGATAACCTGAAGAACTACATCGGGGCTCTCGTTTGATATATGAGTTAGACACTATAGCCGAGGTGAGCTTAAATAACCTACATTCAATGATTTTTTTTATTTATACCCCTGGTATAATTTCGATAACTTACGATCCTCTCTGTACTATTTTTTCGTACCAAATGGCCATTGATCCCACCCTCTAAAATCGTCGTAACTAATAATATAATATGAACATTCGTCAAAGTTACGCTATACAAACGATAGGCAGTGTAAAAAAACATAGACCTTCCAACCTACAAAGTGGAAACTAAAAAAAGCAATAAAATAACTTTAATCGTATATTTTTAGCATAACTGTACAACCTCTAATGTAATGTGGTCATAAGTGTTTAATTAATTTTTAGAGATATTCTGCTTCATACTATGATAAAAATGTAAATTATCTTTTAAAGTATATGCGATAAAGTTGATCGTTATTCAAATATTGAAAAAAAAATGAACAAACACTTGAATTTTATATTAGGGATTCGTTTGCTGCTGAGTTGTGCATCGTATCAATAAACCGCATTGAACGCAATTAAAGTTTATGTTTAAAATCTACATGTAGGTATTCTGAAATATGCAAGTCTTTCGGAGATACTTGATAAAAACAAAAAACTGCGCCTCATAAACTTTCTCTCACGAGCTCGTTTCTTTCCAAAATTTCCAGCAGAATTCAAATCAAGCATAAATAGAAATCTATAAGTACGTACGTATTATGGTTCTGGAATTATCGTTGATACTAACCCACAATCACACAACGCACACACACACACACACACACGCACGACGCACGCACGCACGCCCGCCCGCCCGCACGCACGCACGCACACGCACACGCACACGCACACGCACACGTAACTTATATATGGCAAGCTAGCTTAAATTACGCAAAAAGGTGTACGCACACACACTCCGATGTACACGCGCACGCACACAGGCACACACACACACACACACACACACACACACACACACACACACACACACACACACACACACACAACAACACATCACACACAACACACAACACACACACACACATACACACACACATACACACTACACACTACACACACACACACACTACACATACACACATACACACATACAATCACATAACACATACACACATACACATACACACAATACACACAACTACACATACACATACACACATCACACATAACATACACACATACACTACACATACACTATACACTACACATACACACTACACTACACAATCACACATACACATACACTAACACATACACATAACAAACATACACACATACACATACACATAACTACACACATACACACATACACACATACACATACATACACATACACAATCACACAATACACATACACAATACACATACACACATACACATACACATACATACATACATAACATACATAACATACACTAACATAACAC
>JARFJB010000417.1:597500-730000 GCA_036346205.1 Vesta saturnalis
GAGTGCTTGAGAGTTGGTTGAAGCCTAAAAGGAGCAGCGAGTGACAATGTAATAGTCACATTGCCCTATAAAATTAGGAAATAAAATAAAAATTATTTAGTATTGTAATAAGAAGGAGTAAAAAGAATACTGTCCTTATTAAAAGATAAAAGGTTAAAGTGATGAAAAGTAAGTGGTGCAATAAATTAAAATAACTTGTTTGTGCATAATCGCTCCAGTGTCATAAATCAGTAGATAAAGAACACTAAACAGAAAAGATTAATGGTTAATTTATGCGATTCCGCACTGCCGTTTGTATTTGCAGGCGGATTGTAGTTAAACTTGACTCATTGAAATGATATTTGAAATCCATAAAAATATCCAGAAAATATCAATCGAATCGATAGGTTGTTGGAATTAGAATTGTGATTGGTCAGCGACAAACTTCTAATATAAGGTATTCGGGGAACAAGGAAATACGGCTCTCGAACCAACGGCGTAGCAATGAGGTCATCCAATCTTCGGCTACCATACACAACAAGTATGACTGATAAATTTACGTAATAAAATAAACGGTAGTGTTTTATTTTTCTTTAAATTGTGTTTAATAGCCAACACTGAGTGAAACAAATTTAATTCACTGCTGATAAGCTATACGTGCATATGATAATAAAAAATATTAATTATCATAATAATACCCTGGGGTTATCATAGGATTGTTTTTTATATGTTATTGTAACCAAAGCATTTGTGTATTATTGAGTTTAGTTGAATTAAATGAGCGTAACGTTTGATTGATTTTTATTATTTAAAAAACCAATATTAAAAGCTCTAATACTAAAGGAAGCAATTTCAAGTAATTGTCATTGTAAACAAATCTGTGTTCAATCCGTACTACTTCGTATGGAAAAATTCGACGAACCAACCGTGTCACTTTCCAGTAGTCACTTGGTAGGTAAATAAAATTACTTTTCAAACGTCTTTCGATTGTGGTGTGGACACTGTCCACTTCCATTTGGGTATGGCCCTTTTTAAGAAACTTCAGGAAGATGGGTACATTCTTTTCCTTGCTGAAACTCAAAAGGACATTGTCCAAAACTACATTTTTTATTATGATAGTAGCATCCATCGCACCAAAGAATAATCGGAATGCTGTAATCGGAAACGTAAGTGCTGGTGTAATGTAAAATGCAAGATGGTAAATTTTAATGCTACATTGTAAATCGTTAAGTTATGGCAGTAAATTTTCGTCTTATAGTATAACTCCGAAGCATTCAACATCGGGCATGGCTTCACTGCCTGTAAGTCCATAACTAAAGTGGTTTCAGAGCCTGTTGTAAATCGAGTTCTTCTCTTCTCGAGGATTTTCTTTTCGCTGTATGTGCTTTTGATAATTCGCTTCGTCGATATTTTTGCGTTCGTATGCAATGCATCAGTCGCACTGATCTTTTTTTGGGGAATTTAAAGCAATTTTCTTTACTTTTACAAAACTGGGTCTTGACAGAATATTTAAAGAATTTTCATTGCAGTGTTTACAATATTCACCATGTAGGCTCTGGATTGTGGGGAAGAAGGGCTCCAAATACAGTTTATCTGTAAACTTCATGCATAATGTGATGGAAGTGTTGGTAAAGAGCCGAAAAATTATTTATGGCTTGGTATTTATCGACTAGTCGAAGTTTTCTTTGCTGACGATTTGAAGTCATACTTGGTTGAACCGTTTCAGAATATTGTTCTCATAATAAACATTTTTTTTACAAACCTGAAGAACTTCTCCCGTGCCCTTCTTTAGTTTGTACACAATAGTCTTGCTTCTTGGATGGTCTGAGCTTTTTGTTTTGGTATTTTCCATGGTCGTCATTTCCGTTATAAAAGTTTTTTTTGGTTCCGTGACAGACCAAATTTGTTTAAATTATGTTCCTTTTATTTTTGGCAAAAGAAGGGCAGTGCCATTTTTGGAAATGTTGCATACGTTACATCTGCAAGGTGGGTGTATTTGTAGAGTAGGCCCAATTTCAGCTCGTTCATACTCCCCTTGTGTGTTTTTGGTCCACCCTCTAAACTAAATACCTATCTTTTTTGCTTTTTTATCAGAGAGCGATGTCAAAGCAGGCTGTTGTTCTGATAGTTCGTATGAAGTATCCGAATTATGTTCCCTGTCGTCGTCAGATAAGGGGGGGGGGTGATTATTCGAATGATCTACTGATGAAGAATCGTTTTCAGTGGCAATCAGTTATGATAGTTCATATAAAGTACCCGAATTATATTCGCTATAGTAGTCACGTGGCGGGAAAGGATCACTCGATGGATCTCCTGATGGAGAACCGTCTTTAGTGACAAGCATTTTGTCCGTGGTATTCTTGCAGTCACCGTCGATATTAATAGGAAGACCATGTTCTAAAAGATGAGGCATATTGTCGTCATTTCCAAAATTTTCATCATTAGCAGAGTTGCAATCAGTATTGTCAAAGTCTAAAAAGAATGGTCCTCCAAGATCAAAATGATAAACGACAAGGATATCGATTATGATACAATTTTCGCTTTTCTCGGGAGAATATTCATTCGTTGTGAGTGCATTGTTAAGTACAAGTTGCACAAATGCTTTTCAAAAATTGAAAAATAATAATTGGAACAATGAAATTGTTAAAGAAGTTAATCAAGGAAATGCATTGTGAAAAGGCGTAACTCAAACGGTAGTGGGCAGACACGAATTGTGAAAAGCCGTACCTCAATCAAGAACAAAATCAGCGATTTTTTACATTAACCACTTTAACACGATTAATTTAACGTGATTTTATGAAAGAGAAGACGAACACTCTAATGTTTCAAAAGTTAATTACGTGAAAACATAAGGAGTACTCACTAGAAATCGGGAGGGACAGCACTGCACTGTTTGAGTTACGCTTGTTTACTTCCAACGCCGGAAATAATGAAGATCCATTTTCAAGCAGAAAAGGAAAATCTATTTCAAAAAGAATATCCAACGACAACAACGCCGTACTTATAAATTATTTAGAGAACAACCCCAGAAATTCTACAAGGCAGACAGGTCGATAACTACATTTTAAGTATTCTATTATTTAAAAAGTGCTAAAAATATGAATACCACGATTTTAAATTACACAATTGGGAACTTTTAACTCAAACCCTTGAAGATACGTCTAAATTTCATTTTTATTACAATGATTGATCACGAAGTAAGGGATCAACGCCTATTTCACCATATTTGCCGACTGATAAGGGTCGATTTATAAGTAATGGCCAGCTTAATCGTAAGAACCCTCACTATTCGTCGACAGAAATTTCCCACTTAATAAATGAAATTCAAAACCAAGGACATTTTGATGTAAACGTTTGGTGTAATATAATTGGTCCGCATTTCTATAACCATAATCTTAAAGACAGAAGCTATTTAAGATTTCTACAAGAAAGGATTCGTCCTTTATTGGAAGAAGTTTTTTTTTACTTACGTCAAAATTTGCGTTTCAACATGATGCAGCTCCCATTCATAAAGCCACAATTGGTATAAATAGACCTTACGTCTTTACTCTCTTTCCCTTGGAGAAATTAAAAAATTTAGTTTACAAGATCCCTTCTCGAAATGTTAACCACTTTAAAGAAACAATTAGAATAGTTTTCAGGAAAATACCGCGAGAAACTTTAAGAAAAATAACAGAAGCTGAAGTTTCACAAAGATTAAGTTAATGCATTGAAGTGGTAGGTGGCAACATCAAACTGAAATTGATATCCTTCACTTAAATACTCGAACATTAAAAGCTTTATTGAGTTCTGTGTCATTTATTATTCTGAGATGATTAATATATTTTTGTGTAGTCAAGTTTGTCATAAATAAATTCTTAAGTGTATGCATTTACATCTCATTCGGTAACGGGTAGACACTCCTGCGATCCCGGCAGCGATAGGTCTACTTCAGGAATGCGACCCTGCCCTCGTGAGCCTAGATTATCTCTCAATTCCTACAATTGAAAGGAATCTGGTCCAGACCCCTACATCCCATCCATCCAAATTTATTCCCTCCCATATATTCCCTACCTATCTTCCAACTCGTCATAAGCCAGCGTGGAAGATTAAGGCTGATACCCTCAACTACAAAATGGCGAGTGCAAAAACACATGAAAAGATACCCCAAGTGAGTATGGATCTTCATACAAACACCCACACCTCACAGCAGGTCAGCCTCACGGATTCTGGGGGAGGCAAACATTCGCTAAATAAACCTGACTAGAAAAGCCATAACAAAGATACACATCGGAACGTATAACATCAGAACAATAAGGACTGATGATAGATTGAATCAATTGAAAGAAGAACTAAAAAGGATCAAATGGAACATACTGGGCATGACAGAAGTCAGAAGAGAGGAAGAAAGAGCAATATGGCTACAGTCTGGTAATATGCTGTACCATTTAAATTGTGAAGAAAATAGCATAGGAGGCGTAGGTTTCATCATCTCAAAGAAAATAAAAGAAAGAATAATAATATACAAGGCAATGTCCAGTAGAGTCGCATATGTAGTATTAGGGATAAACAACAAAGTATCTATACAAATAATCCAAGTATACGCCCCGACTCAATCACATAGTGAAGAAGAAGTAGAAAATTTTTATGATCAAGTGTCGACAGCGCTCAAAGCTATCCAACCAAATACAAATTGGTTATGGGAGACTTTGACGCCAAACTAGGCAAAAAACAAAGCAACACAGAGCTAAAAGTCGGAAATTGCGGTTACGGCATAAGAAATGATAGAGAATACACACTATACAATTTTCTAGAACAAGAAAGCCTCTATGCAATGAATACATTTGTTAAAAAGAAACCGCAAAACAAATGGACCTGGCTAAGCCCAGATGAGAATACGAAAAACGAAATCGACAATATATTAACAACATATAAAGAAATAATTAAAGACACCGAGGTACTAAACACATTTACAACAGGAAGTGACCATAGAGATAAGTGTAAAGCTAAGTCGAGTAAAAAAGATAAAAAACAACCAATACAGACACAATATATGAAAATGTAAACTTTCACCATTATCACCCATAATAAAATACTTATCTTTTTTTGGGTTTTTTAATTGTGTATTTTAAGTTATACAATCTAAACGTTTCGATAACACTTACAGTTATCGTCGTCAGTTGTAATATCTGTTAAAATTGTTAAAGATGTTGTAAACAATTTTGTCAAAGTTGAAAAATTAAAACATTAATATTAATACAGGCACAACATCCAAGTAGTAAAAGAAAAATCGAAGTCATACCATAACGAAATTAAAAACAGACTAAAAAACAAAGAATACACAAACATGGATGTAAGAAATAAATAAAACTTTAACAAGTGCAATCACAGATTCGGCTAACAAAATTAGTCCAACACAAAGAACACCCAGCAAACCACTCTCGGAGAGAGTAAAACGGTTACTAAATAAAAGAAGAGAGTTGATAAAACAAAACAAACAGAAAAGCACCGAATTTGTGGAACTAAACTAATCAATAAGAAAAACTATCAAACAGAAAAATTAAACAAACAAGATGAACAGATCCAGAAAGTCATTGAGAAAAATCAAAGTATGAAAGTTCTTAGACAAAAACTACACAAAAACACAACAATAGCAGTAAAGGACAAAGAGGGAAGGGAAATAAGAAAGAGAGACAAAATAAACAAAAGATCTGAGGAATACTACGAAGAATTACACAGAAGCCAACAACAACCTGCTCTGCAAACGACAAAAACAGAGAGAAAAATAAAGGTCTGAAGAACTATGGACCCATAACACTATTTTCACAGGTTTATAAACTCACGAATAATACTAAATAGAATAAACAATAAAATAAAATTGTACATGATCCCACGAACAGGCAGGATTTCTCAAAGGGTTTAGCACAATCGACCATCTACTCACAATCAAAATATTAATTCAAAAAGCAAAGGAATATCACCTCCATCTGTACATAGCTCTAATGGATTACGAAAAAGCTTTCGGCTCAGTTGAATCTTGAGCAATCCAACAAGCCTTAAGAAATTCCACAATCGACTACAGATACACGTCGCTCATTGAAGACATCTATTATGAACAGACAACATGTATAAAGCTAAACGAAGAAACCGAATCTATACCTATAATCAGAGGGGTTCCACAGGGGACCCGTTATCTCCTAAACTATTTACAATGACCCTGGACGACATGTTCAAAAATCTGAACTGAGAAGAAAAAGGCACCAACATAAACGGGGAATATTTAAAACATCTAAAATATGCAGATGATATAGTGTTAATTGCATCAAATAAGGAACAACTGGAGTCTATGGTGACAGAATTAAACGTCAACTCCAGGGTGGTGGGTTTGAGGATGAACATCTCAAAAACAAAAATAATGACACATACAGGAGAAGAAATAGACATAAAACTAGAAGGCCAACGAATAACGCTAAACAAAATGAATCAGGAGACAGAAGTCAAAAGAGAAGTAAGTTTAGGATGGGCCGCCTTTGGAAAATTGAGCTATATACTCAGAAACAGGAAGATCCAGCAACATCTTAAAACAAGAGTTTTCGACCAATGTATAAACCCATCAATGACGTACGGTGCCCAAGTATGGACTTTCACAAAGAAAAACGTGGACAGCTTGATAAAGGCTCAGAGAGCAACGGAAAGACAAATGTTGGGAATTACCCTGAATGACAGAAAAAGAAACATGTGGATAAGAGAAAGAACAAAGATTACAGACATCAGAGAAAGAGCAGCTATACTAAAATGACAATTTGCAGGACACAATGCTAGGCAAACAGACTCCACAAGGAACGCAAAGATTCAAGAATGGAGACCATGGCTAGTAACTTTTGAACCCAACAAGGTAGCAAAGAGTTTTTGAGCAGATTGAATTCAGAAAAATGATAACATCTGAAACATATAAAAAAATAATCTCAATTTCTGCATTTTTTACAAATTAATTTTTTGTGCAAATTACAAAAACCATTTAAGATTAGTCAATCAGATTTTAATTATCTTCTCCCGTTTTTTACAGTAGGGCCTAGGCCTCGCACTTAAATGCGATGCCCCCAGACTTTACCACAGATGACTAATTAATTTTATAACTTTTACGCTCGAAAATGAACGTCACAAATTTAAAAGCATGTTTGCTTCGGGCCTCGCAAGAAAAGCCGTTGTAGCTACCTTCAAGGCCGCGACCGTTAGATTGGCGGAATAGAGACTTGTCAGAAATTAATAGCTATGAGTAAGCGTTTTCCGCATATACCATACATTATTTCTTTATTCTCCTTAACATAAAAAGTTTTAAGATAGGAAAGTGCAAAGGAATGCCAATGCTAATCTTTGTTTGAGTCTCGCTGTCTCGCTCACATCCGTCATAATTTCGTCATTTCATTGTAAGTGCTATTGAGGCTACATCATAAAACAATACATATCTTTAATTATTTACTTTTACTACTTGTGTTAAATTGTTACTGAGTACACGGATTGTCTAGAAGTTGTTGAAAGTGTGGGTTACTTTCTTTGAATCTTTCTGCATTTATTTATCCTGGTTGAACCAACGAACGAATGAATAAATGATAAGGTAAGTAATAAAATTTTTCTAATTATTCAACTGAATGAATGCCATTTATCATGTAAGAAATGATTTAGGTAGTTAGTAGGAATGCTCAAACTTAGATTAGATAGTATACTCCGTAAAATTTAAGATTTTTTGATTGATCTGCACCCACTCACTGCAATACGTAACGTTAATATCATATCGTTATGATACTCAATTCATAAAGGGTAATGATTTCAGTATATCTGTCACAAAATTATACGATTTTCTGTGAAAGTATCCAAAATAATATTTGTCACCGAAATTGAATGGTAAAAAATGTTCTTTTTATTTACTTACTGTATGACCAAAATAAGTGAATGCAATTAGGGGAGAGAGGGGTAAAATGATCCCCCTAAGAAAAACAACTTAAAAATCGGAAAACGTTTTTTTAATTTTTATTTTAATAGGATAAGCCTCTAAAAGAGTAACTTTTTTGAAAAAAATCTTTATTTACTTTTTAAAAATGAAAGAAAATACAAAAAGAGCAAAGGAATCAATTTACCCACATGTTAGGGGTAACACGATCCCTTCTACAAACAACTTCAAACTTAACCTCTGACAAATATTTTATGTGCAAGGTAAAATATTTTAAAAATTTAACCTTTCTCTTAACTCTGGCTAATGCTAAGGGAACATCAGAGCAATTTTCACAAATGAATTCATCGTGGTCTTCAATAACTCCCGCGCACATGTTATGCCAGTTTATTCCATTTGTTGGTATACAAGCCTTTAAGTAGCCCTCGCAAAATATTTGGCATATTTGAAACGTTGTTACCAGGATGACGGTTTAATCATTTTTCTAATGCGTGGTCTAAATAAATACTAAGTGGAGCCATAACAGCAACATCCAAAGGCTGCAGCTTGTGCGTGCTATGGAGTGATAAATACAAGATGGTTACAAAGTTTTCTCTGGCACTTAAAATAACATCGATATTTCTTGTGTGCGATAAATGTCCATCTAATATAAGCAACGCGGGCTCATCAATACTTGACTTCAAAAAAGATACGAAATGAGCAAACCACTGCTTAAAAACTTCTGTACGCATCCAACCACTTTCATTGCACGCAAAAATGGTGCCTGGGGGAGCTCCGTCCCTAAATTCGGATTTCATTTGCTTGCTATTGAAAATAAGCATTGGTGGGACAAAACCTCCTGCAGCTGATACACAAACTACCGCTGTTGTCTAAATACCGCGCTCCACTGATGTTACCTTCGAAACTTGTTTGGAACCTTTTTTTGCCAATATTCTTGAATTTCGCCCAGTTACAGTGGTAATCGAAGTCTCGTCTACGTTAAAAATTCGGTGAGGGGCATAATTATTGTTTGTATAAATCTCTAGCAACAAATTAAAGAACTTTGTTCCAACTGGTTTGTTGTAGGGACTTGCTCTAGCAGCTGAGGTTGCTTCAGGACACCTCAGGGAAATCTTGGGATGTCTTCTTCTAGAACCCTTCAACCAATCTTTACCAGCAGCTTTTTCGACATGGGAAAATTTGTGAGGAGGTTTTTTTTTCAACAAGTTGATACGCTAATTGTCGCAAATCGCGAATGGTCAGCCCATACATTCTACTTTCCAAATCAAGGATATGCTTTACTACTTTTTGCTCTTGTTCTGGCGAAAATGTAGAGTGACAGAGTCAAAGTAATCTCGTATCTAGCTTTGCTACCTTATTTTTGCCCGTTACACGCCGCTTGAGCGACATTCTAGGAATATTGAAGATTCTCGCAGCGGTTTTCACAGGCATTTCTCGATTAACTTCTTCTATGGCATTTTTCATATGTACAGCATCCCAATTTTGCCTAGTGGTAATTCGCTTGTATGTTCGTGGCATTCTGTAAGAAAAGAGTAAGAACGAGTTGAAAAATGAAAATCATGATTTAAAACATTTTTCCAAAAACTAAGCGGTAACATGATCCCCTTCTCGTTTTGCGCTGGATCAGGAGGATCGTTTTACCCCAAAGGGGCATGCTTTACCTTTTGTTAATTATAAATTTAGTTGCATATATTAATTGAAAACGAATACCACAAATCATCTCAGCAACTCTTCCGCGATAAAACACGGGAAGAAGAATATCGGTCATTCACGTCGTTTTGAAAAATTACACTACAAACCAAATACCTTACCTTATATCATCAATGTAAAAAACACAAGTTCACTCCTCACTTGTCGGATTCGAACTGCATCGTGTTTCCGATCGTTGTCTATTAATAACCGTTCCGTCTAGTGCACTGTTGCCAATGTCACATGTATTTTGCACTAAAGACAAACCTACAAATCGAGGGATCGTTGAAAGTGGGACTCCGGTACATCGAAGCGAAAAAGAAAAGCAGAGATGACGTAGCTAATGAAGCTATTGGTGCTAGTATGCGAAAATTTTTAAATCGAAACAAAAATTCATCGACCTCTGAAACTGCAGGTTTGGATATGATTACCGACTCTCAAATGAATAAACCGAAGATGTCGTAAGAAGCAGAAGAAGTTAAAAACGAAAGTCTTCCGACCTTTGACACTGAGAACCAGAAAAAAATTTTTTCAAAAGAATAATGACAAAACGAGGTCAGAACCAGAAGAAGTCATGTAGGGCGAATCCAACAAAACTATAAGTGACATGGAGCTTTGTGTTGGAGCTGGAACTTCCCTTGATCTTGGCGAAGGCACATCTACAGCAAATGTTCGGGACAAAGAATCAAAATTTTGTAAACTTTAAATAAATGATCCAGGAAAATGGAGCTTTCCGATAAACGATGCATACCGCCATGATTTAGCCCAATGTGGTCCCCAACAAAATTTAGATCTTAGCAATGAATATTATCCAAAAAATGAAAATGGAAGACACTTTTCGAATTTTTAGTATACGAAAACATTGAGCAATGGCGAAAGTCAGCATCCTAGGTGGTTAGTATATTCAACTTCACAAGATAAAGTATATTGTTTCAGTTGCAAACTTTTCTTTGGCTTACAAACACAGATGACTCTAGGCTATAATGATTGGAAACACCTAAGTACTATTTTTGAACGCCACGAAAATCAGAAAGAACATAGAAAAAGTATGGTTAAATGGCTATCATTTGAAAAAGGTATTAAGCATGGAAAGACTATTGAGCAAGAAAATAAAAGATTAACTCAAGAAAGTCAGAAACATTAGTATAATTTATTCGAAATATTGGTTGATATAATTAATTACTTAGCTTCACATAACTTGGCTTTACGAGGCCATACAGAATCTCTTGGTCCAAATCACATTGAAATAGCGGCAATTTCATTGATCTGGTCAAATTATCACCGTGACCACTTAAGTGGTATCAATAAAAAACAGCTAAATAATCACTATTTAAGTCCGCAGATACAAAATGAGCTTATTTCATTGATGTCACAAGCTATTGTCAATGAGGTTATAGGAAAAATTAAACAAGCTAAGTGCTATGCTATAATGCTGGATTGCACAAGACACATTGGTCGGGTCGAACAAATGTCTGTTATATTAAGATATGTGAATACGTCCACCGGTTATTTAGAAGAACATTTTCTTGTTTTTTGAGCAGCATCAGAAACAACAGGAGAGTTTATAACAAACGTCATACCTACTCAATGAGCTTGAAAAGCATCAATTAAATATTCAAAATTGTAGAGGCCAAGGTTACGATAATGGCACCAATATGGTCGGCATTAGCAAGGAAGTAAAATCAAGAATATTAACTATCAATCCAAGAGCATTCTGCACTCCTTGTGGTTGCCACAGTTGGAATATCATCTTAGTAGACGCAACCAATACATCATCCATCGCAAAATGTTCTTTGGTTTCATCCAAAAAAGAATATGTCCTTTTTTCCAAATCCAGCAAGAGATGGGAATTAGTAAAGGATAAATTGAAGATAACCTTGAAATCGTTGTCTAATACAAGATGGGAAAGCCGAATTGCTTCAGTGAAAGCTATATTATTTCAGTTTGATGATAATATCGATTGTATAAATAATCTGAAAAATCAATATGAAGATCTGCGATTGCCAAGCTGAAATGCTTACTCTGGAATTTATTATCTCAATACTGCTACGAAATATTAAACCGCGTCAATAATATAAGTAGGATCTGGCAAAGGTCAATATAAATTTAAAGGTTGCTGTTGACAATTTGCGCAGTTTTCGGGACTGGATCCAAACATGTCGGGAACAGGCTTTATTGAATGTACTGTAGAAGCCTACGAATTCATAGAAAAGAGCATTTGTGAGATTCCAACGACTTTTAAAGAGAAAAGGGTTCCCATAAAAAAGAAAATGTTTAATCATGAAGCTGTAGATGAGTTTATTGATTCCGCTTAAAGTAGCTTCAGAATTGATTTTTTTATTACAATGTTTGACGCCGCAATACAAGACATTAACACATGGTTTACTACACGCACTGAATATTACAACAATTTTGGATTCTTGTATAACATAAATAATTAATAATATTTGAAAAAAATAACGAGCTTTTGAAGCACTGTAATGATTTAGATGTAAAACTTCAAGATGGAGAAAGCAAAGACATAGAAACTTATGAGCTTTACGAAGAATTACAACTTTTAGTGCCTAATCTACCAAACACCATTAGAGACGCCAATCAAATGATTTAATACATAATTACAAATGAATTGGAAGACATCTATCCTAATGTTTACATTGCTATTAGAGTTATGTCGACTATGCCTGTAAGTACAGCTTCCACAGAAGAAGTTAAAAATTATTAAAAACTACTTGAGAAAAGTATAAAGCAGGACTTGAATCTATCCACATATTAAAGAACAATGCATTTGAATTTAAATTAACAAAAACCTTGTAAAGAAGAATGATTTATTGAAACCATAATTCTATTCTGATTAATAAAAATGGTCTAAATACATATAGGGATAATTCCATCAAACAAACTGAAACATTTAATCACTTAGTACATAAAAGCAAATGATGCTTTTTAAATTCATTGCACGTGGAGCTCCGTTAATAGAACAAAGCAAAATGTATCCCTAATATAACCTTTTCATTGTTTATGTATAAACTATTGCTATGTACTGCAAACTTCATGATACACTGATTATTCAAACTATTAATTACTTCTATTATGTTAATCCTTCCTAAACTTCGTGAAAACCACAGGTGCGGTGGTTAATATTAAGTTTAAGGATATATAATGAGATGATGAAAATTCCAATAACTATTGTACATGTTTGTAAATAAAATTAAGTTGGTCTACGTATTTGAACTATATTTTGCAGATAGATTCATTAGCTTAAGAATATTGTGTACATAACTTTACAACTCAATATCAAAAGTTGTAGTGACAACAAAGGTTGAGTTTTGTAACAAGTTATAACGTAATTTGAACTAAAATTACTAAAGCGAGATTGCAGTTGTACATCCTGACTTGAAACTTCACAAATTTTAATTAGATCGTTACATAAATGTCAAAATTGGCAATTTTTCATCAGCTTTAATTACGCTTGAAGTATAATTAATCAGTAGATGCAGTTATTTGAACAAAAATTTACAAACGCGATTTAAATTCATATTAGTGTACAAAATGATTGCTGTCCCTAGTAAAACTGTTTTATAAAGCTTTTACCGTTTATCAGTTTTTTAAGTAATTGAAGTGTGCTGGAAACCGTTAAAAATTCAATATTCCTGTGATTTAATGAAGTTTCCAAATTTATTTACATTCAACACAGAAAATTTTGCATTAATGCTCTTGTTTTATTCAACGGATTAAATTGTTTTAAATAAAATACAATCCAAACCTTATTCAGGTAGGGCAATGGATGCATATGAATTGGTAACTAGAATTTAACTTAACTGCGCTTATACGACCGAATTCTAATCAGAGGAAAAACCAATTAACGCTGTACCTACTTAGTTTGCTTGACTGTGAGAAATTATTAATATTACACATTTAACGTTAACATAAGTGTACATAACAGATAGGCATTTCATATTTTACGATTGAAGGATTAATGGGTTTAGGGGTTTAGAGTTTCCAACAGACAGTCTCAACTGTCAAATTTTAGACTTAGAACAAAAGTTATGTACGAGAAACAAATTTAAATTTAAATCTGTTTATTAAAATCAATATGCATCAATATATAATTGCATGCTGACTTTTTGAAAATAGCACTAACGATGTTTACCTTGTGTGGTGTTGTGGTGAGTGTGTAGGGTGTACTTCATCGGTTTCCTTGACCGTTAGCAGTGGTTGTTTTCGATTTTATCTTAGGCCATATGGTATCTTATCTTGGAGGTTTTCGAATTCTTGAGGGAGCTTTTGGATGTTCTGGGTGGGGTAGCTAGAGGGGTACTTAAATTCGTTTTTCGTTTTTTTTCCTGTGGGATCTTAGGTATTGGATGTGTGTAAGGGGGTTATATGGGATGCGGAGAATGTTCTTAGTGGCTTCTGTTTCGCCGGATATCCTACGGTACGTGTAGTTTTTTTGTAGTGTTTTGAGTCGTTGTGTGATAGGTGTAATGTTAGAGTGTTGTATGGTGTAAGGTTTAGAGTTGACAACCTCCCATGCAGTCCCGTAGTGTGGTAGACATTCTATTGGAGGCGTTTTTGGTTGACCGACTAGCTGCCCAGAAAGCAGTGTTATCGGCGAACTGTGCCAGGGATACTCCCGTGGTTGTCACGTTGGGGATGTCGTGTGCAAATATAAGGTACAGTATTGGGGCCAAGGCAGAACCCTGGGGTACGCCTGCTTATGGGGTGAAACTTTGGGAGTGGGTCGAGCCTACTCGGACTCGTACCGTCGTATCTGTTAGATACGATAGTAGGAGCTTCGCAAGTTCGGGGGGAAAACCTAAGGATTGGATTTTGTAAACTAGACGCGTCTACCAGACTGTCAAAAACTGGCTTTATCAGTCTATTGAGTCCGTCTTGTCCAGGTGCGAATATTTCACCTTTTTGGAAGTAGTTGAGGGTTTGTGTGGGAGTAATTGGGCAGGTAAACGGGTTATTTTCATCCAGGATTTTCTCGGGAAATTTGGAGTTTTTAAAATCCACAAGGTCTTGCACTAGGTGATTTTTAAAATCGTTATCGAACGAGGGATCGGTCGGGATTGAAGGTGATGGCCGAAAATTTCGGCCAAATTGGCGAAATAAACGTCTAACTAGCTTACCTGCATGATAGAGAAAGGTTATGAATAAGATGTAATAATTACTCGGGCTTAACCTAAAATCTTATTTCACTAACAGGAAGTGTTTTCACTCAACATTCCCGTATACATACATACACCATAAAAGTGCTAGCTGATTATATAATTACATATTGAAACTGAAACGTATTCAAAATGATCTTTTAAGATAGCCCGAAATACGTTACAGATGGAATAAACAGATGGTCTAGCTCAGCTGACTTTTGAGGATCACTAAAGCGGTAGTACACTTGATGCGCGGATAGTGTAAACCTACAGTGTAGGGATACACAAGGCGCCACGTAGTTCTAGATAATACAGCCCCTAGGCTACGAAAAAAGTAAATCTGTAAGAGAACGCATATACGTACATATATAGGAAGAAGTAGAACACATAATAATCAAGTAAAACGCAGTACTGTGTTACACGTCCAAACCGCACTAGGCGTCGTGCATGCTCACTAATGTAAGCGGGTTGCCAAGCCAGCTAACAGGGAGATGGGTGTGGTCGAAATAATAAGTAAAATGAATGATTAATAAGCTCAAACACCTTACCCTTATACTCAAATAGCTCAATTCGGGAAAATATGTCTCTAGGCGCCACCACAATCGAAACTTTGTTAATATAATTGTCTTAAGCTGGATGTTAATTAACCCTACTTGATTGTGGAAAGTAGGATTGTGCTTACTCGGTAAACTCATATACGAAGGTTCTAAAACAAACACTCGTCCAAAACAATTCAACTCAAACTCAAATAAATTTAGTACTACCCAGGTTATTAAAAACTTTTTGAATACACCTCGTATACCAAAACTTCCAAAATAAAATTTATCACTCAAATTCATTCAATGAACGGTAATTAATTTTTAAAATTCTTAACATGAACGATATCTTTTAAATTTAATTTACTTTTGAATCGTATTTGACATTCGTAAACATTTAAGGTTTCAAAACTCAAACTTTTATTATACTTAATGAAATTTAAACTAACAGCTGATCTGTTAATAGTGCATTGCGCTATTAAAACAAACAGGAAAATTTTGCAATCAACCTGGCAAATATGAACTTTCAGGTCGTTCCTTAAATCTGAAAAATTAAAATATGCAAAGCTTACTTTTAAAATTGTCAAAACAAGATTACCAATTAAGTAAATGTTACATCTGTGTTTCATGCCTGGTTAAATAAACAACAAAGTAAAAAAAAAAATATATAACGATAAATATATATTGTCCTGTATAAAATAATCAAAAACACAAATATCTACATAAATTACATCAGCGTGGTTGAAAGTTAAACCACCAAGTACCACTTTGCCTTCTTACTACTAAAACAAACCATACAATACGACTCAAGAACGATTATCTCTTCCTTTCAAAACTATCTAATCATTTAAACAACTATACGCAAATAAACTAACAAAAAGATAATCGGGCTTAAATGAGTTCTCAAAAATTCCTTAAATCTAATTTCTTACTTAACAATTGTCCATAAATCCTTGGATTTTCTTTCTTCTTTCTTCGGTAAACCAGTTATGTTTAGTCCATTGGTAATCCTTTAAATTGCATGAACGCACATTACAAAGGCTCAACAAAACTTATTCCTCTGTGCACTCGCGAATAATTCACAAAGCGAGGTTATTACTCCCACAAACATGTAATAACGGTAAACCTTTGGTTGCCTCTTAAAATTTCTAGCAACCTTTACACCAATTTAGACCCTTATACAAATAAAACTTTCAATGTCATATAACGTTACTTAAACATAGGCTTAATATACAACGAACGCTTCGTTCACTTAACAGGTGGTCTCATAAATACTTTTAGCTGAATCTCGTTACAAGAACACGCGCTGCCCTTAACACTTTAACATAACATCTGTTATCTTTATTCAAATCTGCTTACGCACTATTATTTTCTTGAAAATAAACAAACTAATTTTTATCTTCAACTTCAATTTTAATTATTGTTCTATTTATGAATGTCTTTTACGATTCATCCCCGGTTCGGGTTACGCAGTTGTTTAAACAATTACTTCCTCATTAAAATTCACAAACATACTCCAACATCATCCCAGTCTATCACACACTAACTCGCGTGCGCGTCTCACCGAGCTCTCGTCACAAGCCAAAAGCTAACTTCCTAACTCTCTCGTCAATCTCTGACTTTCCTATCTATAACTTCAGTCATCCATCTTTAAACATGTCTTCCTTCCGCGTTATATTCTCCAATAATATTCATTCAAAATTCCCTAGTTCTGATAGCTGCTTCCCTCTATACAAGCACGCGTGTAATTACAATACATCGCCATATTTGTTTCCACTTACAAATTTTACAATTACTTCATGAAGAAATCATTTTTCGTCACCACATTCATTCAGTGGCCACTCTGGACCATTACACAACTTTTAACAGTTATCTTCAACCTGCGCTCGATCTGCTTCCGCAACATTTGTACAAATCAGCACCATCTAAGGTCTCAAATTCCATATACATACACGTATTCTCAAAACAATTGCACAACATTACAAAACTTTCTGAAATTAACACTTAAACATACCCAATCTTTCTCTACATATTTTCTAAAACATCCTACACTTATTCTTCACATTTTCTAAACAAGATTACTCATCTTATCTTCAAACATTCCATTCCTTAAGGTAGCAAAACAGTAGCGATACAGTGGCAAGCATTATCGTCCCATAGACAAATTTCTCTTCACATTTACATTCATCAAAATCTAATTATTCCAACACTAAAGTCTATAACATTCAAATACACGTATCTACATATAGAATTATATTTCTCCTACATTTCCTGTGGCGTATCATACACCCACACACATTATATACACATACACAAAAAAATTTTTTTTTTTATTCAAACTCAATACGCTCGTGCTCAAAACACGTAATACACGTCATTATAACATCCTACATACAGGGTGCGTCAACGCAACCTGACAACTGATCAAATTAAACAGCTTTTCACGTGTGTTGGCAATTTACCGAATATTCGTTGTTTTACCAAACTTGAGTATATTCGTTAGTATCGAACATCAGGAATGTAGTATAGTTTCTTAAAAATTGAACTTTTTAGAGTATGAATTTTGGGAGCTCTAATTTGCTTAGAAATTTTTATGTTATTGGATTGTTATTACAAATAAAAATTTAGAATGTCAATTCTCTGAGAGTCATGTATGTATTTTTTGGTTACTTGCCTTTAATAATTTGAAGTGTTTTAATTATGTTTCATTTCCCACACGTAATATTTGCGTTTCAGTGAAAGAAGTTTTAGATCAGTTTTTTTTGTAGATATTGGTGATTCGTATTATTTGTGCCCAATCAATAGTTGTAGTCAGTGGAAATAAGAATTGTGTCATTGAAAAATTGCTCACTTTGTATTGAAACTTAGTGCAGCAAAACATAAGCTCAGCTTTAAAATCGTTTAGCGGCAGGTCGACGGGAATCTTTGGATAAATTTTTAGGCTACAGACCAAGAGTTTATAGATACGTGACTTTCAAGTTCATTGTCGAAAGTGTTTAGTTCACGAAGAATGTCTTGTTACAAAGTTAATTGGCTGGGGTACCATGAGAGCGCATGAAGTAATTTTTTCCCGATTCAAATTCGAAATTCTTTCGTTTTTAGCGCGTATGATAATCTAAAGTAATGAGGTTGTGTAATTGGATAATTGACGTATAATGGGGATTAGATTGATGCTGGCGAGGAGTGAATAATATTTAATTAAGCAAGTCTAGTCAGTGTGGCCAGCGAATGCAGGATCCTTTAGCGTTCGAGGTAGTTAATTTGCTTGCTATACCGTGATGAATGAACTTTCGTTAAGGGAAGTTTCCCTGTCAACCCTTTAGAATATTGAATTAGATTCGACCTTCGCGGTTATATACTGTCGTTAAGTATCGTCTATCCTGGGTGACATCGTTGAAGTATCCTTGGAAGAGGGTAGTTTTAGAACATTAGTGCCACCTTCGCCGAAGTGCGGTTAAAAGATCGCGAAATTTACGAAGTCGGGGTATCGTAAGGTTCATAGCTGGCAGAATATATCGCTGTAAATAAAAGTTTTGAGCAACTATAATTTACGTTTAGGAAAATGGTAAATAATTAGTTAAGATAACAATCAATGTGTAAACATAAAGTGTAATTAACTCTCATAAGTTCATGACGATATTTACCCACTGAAAATCTTCCGAGGGTGGTTGCGACGACGGATATCGGCATTGAGACATCTACAGGAGGAAATCCTCCGGCGCTGCACTGTCTGATGTACAAAAGAAAGGGGGAAAATTTAGAGAAGCCTATTATTGTAAAGGTTTGATCAGAAGTAAAGGTAAGCACTTCTGTTCATTTCATTTTGTATAATGTGTATTATTGACATTCCTAATAAAGTGTGTTCTTTGGTAATACATCTGTTCAACGGATGCCTTTGTTTAAGTTTAGTGAAAATCCCTAGAAGGTTAATAAGTTGTGAATTATATTTATCCGTTAATCACTTATTTCATGTCGGGTAACGTTTGTTTTATTATGGATTAAAAATTTCGTATTGAAAAAGTGTTAGATTTGAATATTCGACGTTCTCTATAATCATTTTTACTGTTTTAGAGGTAAGTTACAATCCTATTTAAACAATTGAATTTTACTGAATTAACGAAGATATTTGTGTAGCGTTTGTATTATCACATTGAGCGTTTATGTTTGTTTGATTATAATATACGTATCTAGGTTATTGAACTGTAAGCGTTTTCTTTAGAATGTATAATAAGCTGTAACCCCAATTTCTTTCTACGGCGATATTATTTACGTTTGAGTGACCTTTTAAAAGATGAGATTTTATGAGTAATTTATTTGATTGCGGAGATCGATGTTTCACATAATTAATCATCAACATTTAGAGAAGGAATTCATGAATAGGTATTTTAGTTTTTTGAGTTGTTTGATATAATTTCAGTTGGTTATAAATTTTCAAGTGTCATGTAGCATCATTAATAAGTAATTAGATCGCTAAACGATCAGCTGTTTTCTTCGTAGCACGGAATCGTTTTGCTAGCAGGTGTCATTATTATTTTGTAATTTTTTTAGGAATTGCTGATCCACGAAATCACCTGTAATTACGATAAAGGTAAGCGAGTCTTTTGTTGTTTAGACTAGCTGTGAACCTTCATAATTAGGTACTTTAACCCCCTATTTTGCTATTTATAAACACCGTAGCGCCCATTTGACTTATGATAACCCCTTTTGTGTTTCACGTATGAAAGGCTATTTTAAATACGCCACAAAAATTAACAATACACCTGGCCCTAACCCCTGAGCTACCGGAATCCCCTTTATTTTATATTGTTAGCCGGTTCTTTTGCCATTTTCGACCGTAAGAAACTGTAGTTATCAAATTAAAAGAAATAAACAGAATCATTTATAACCCTAAATTCTAGAAAAAAAAATAGGTAATTCATTGTTCGATACGTAATCCAGAATTTAACAATCTTTAAAGCGCAATAAAATACTTATCTTTTTTGGGTTTGTTAATGGTGTACGTTAAATCATACAATCTAAACGTTTCGATAACACTTACACTTATCTTCGTCAGTAGTAATATTATCTATTAAAATTGTTAGAGATGTTGAAACAATTTTGTCAAAGTTGAAAAATTAAAACAAACATTAGCCTACTATTAATATAACAGTTTGAGAAACGTTTAAAGCCAACTATAGAATTCAATTTAGTAAAGAATAACTAGGTCATTAAAAATTAAATATTGTTAAACCGTCTTAAAGATGACAAATCAGAACACCCTCTAACAATGAAAAATGTCAACAAAAAAACACATTTAACAAAATTTAATCAAGTTATTATGTAAGTGTAAAGTTGTGAAAAACTTCAATTTGAAATTGATAAAAGCATTCACAAATATAAACATGACATCAATTAAAATAATCCAATTAAATTTAATAAAGAAATAGCTTAGTAAATAAATGCAAGTGTTACTAACAATGAAAAGCATAATGCATAACGTTCTGTGTTTTTTTAATTTTAATTGTAATTTCAACTACTTATATTAAATTATAGTGCTGTGGTAATTTAACGTATAATTGATAAAGCATGTGCTTCAAGATGTAGGAAAAACAGCAAAAACCTAGACATACCAAAAGAAAAGTCAAAATTAAAATCAAAATCAAGACGTATCATTATGCCTTTTTTTTAATTATAAGATGCCAAAACTTATTTAAACAGAGATTTTCTTCTTCTTGTTATTTATTAGGGTTTTTATATATTTCAATAGCTTCACGTTGTAAACGAACATAATAATGGGTTTTTCTTAAAAATATTTTCATATTGTCGAATTGAATGACACGAATTAGATTATTTAAGGCATGGTCAGCCACCACAGACTTCTCTGGTTGACCTAATCTACAAAATCTCATATTTTCTTTACGTCTTGTATCAAAGCTACGTTTTGTGGTTCCAATGAATACTTTTCCGAATGAACAAGATAACTTATACCCTCCGGAAGATGATAATGGGTGTGAAACATCTTTAGGTGATCTTAATTGTCCTTTAATTTTTCTTGTAGGTTTAAAAATAGTTGTAATGCCATATTTAATTAGGATTTTTTCAATTCTATCTGTAACATTAGCTATAAAAGGAAGAAAAGCAGTACCAACATGAAGAACTGTTTTTTAAGGTTATGCCTAGAAGGTGTAATAACATTATTAGTATATGTAAGTGGATATCCATTATCTTGTAAGGATTTTGTTAAATATTTATATTCATCCTTCAAAAATTCAGTTACAAATTCGTTTTGCTCGATCTACTAAAGATTTAATTACACAAATTTTTTGATGTGGATGGTGGTTGGATAATTTATGAAGGTATCTATCAGTATGTGTCGGCTTTCTATAAACCTGAAAAGATAGTGAATCATTATTTTTAGATATTAATTATTATTTATTTCTTCATTGTCAAGAAATGATAAACTTCCATTAGTTACTCTTTCCATGGTAAACTGAATGCTCAGATGAACACCATTTACAAAAACCAAAAACTCATGCTGTGCCTATTCTCTATGTCTCCAAGTAACAAGTGTGTCATCTACATATCTATACCAAACTGAAGGCTTTTAAGGTGTATTTTGTAACACTAATGTTTCAATTTTTTCCATGTAAAAATTATAGCTAAATTATTGCAACACCATCAATCTGTTCATAAAATTTACTATTCCACTGAAAATAATTTGGAATAAGACAGTGCTGAAAAAGAATGGTTATATCCTTTGGAAAAAGATGATCTATGTATTCAATAGTTTCTTTTAGATGCACTTTTGTAAAAAGTGAAACAACATCAAAACTGACCATTATATCACCCTCTTCAGTTTTGAAACTATGCATTTTTTCAACAAAGTCGGCAGAATTTTTAAGGTAATGGGGTGTTTTATCTATATGAGGTTGTAATAAAAATGTAAGATGTTTTCAAGATTATAGGTAGGAGAACCAATTGCACTAACAATAGGCCTTAAAGGAATATTAGGTTTATGAATTTCTGGGAAACCATATAGTTTTGGTGAAATAGCTTCAGAATTAGTTAGTTTCTATTTTATTTCTTCAGGAATAGATGATAATTTAATAAGTTCTTTAGTTTTTAAAAGAAACTTTTAAAAACTAAAGAACTTATTAAATTATCATTCCACCCAAAAGTGAAATTTAAACTGCGTGGAAAAACTCTATGAGAGAGAATAACGTATGTATATGAATATTAGAATGTAAATTACCTTCGTCGAAGGGTTTTCAGGTGACGCTGCTCCTCGATAGTTGTTAAGTTTTTGATCCCCATTATACAGGGTGCTGACTGAATATCACACATATTACCAATAACCAATATTCAAGTCTACCGGGTGATTACGGCACGATCCCTTAATCAAGGTTACTGTTAAACAAGCAGTTATTTGTCATAATTCACCTCCTTAACAAACTTCACAGCTCATGCTCAAGATACTCGTAGCGAAAAAGAACTTATCACCCAAAGGTGACTGAAAGTTGACCTACGCTGTGTCTCTTGAATTTCTGGACATAGGGAATTGCCATGTTAAAATAAACTATTGTAAATATTGACTCCCCTAATTATTTTACAGTAAAATGTCAAATGTAAAACTTCTTAAGGAAAAAAGGCTGCTTCTTATGTTACAATTGCATTTACGTTTGGTTCATCCGTTTTCGAGAAATTTAGGAAAAACTTAAGGGCTTTTTCGTAACTGGTCAAGGTTGCTTTGCTTTAGACAGACAATGCTAACAATAATTATAAATTGTCATTGTAAATCATTCCTTGTTCAAAAACAATTCATTCATCATTAAAACTTTATTTGGGACAGATTGTTACTTTTTAAAGAAAAATTTGTTTATAAAAATGAATTATTACACCATTGAAGAAAAAGTAAAATTTATTGAATGGCATTACTCTGGCAATTCACTTAGAAATATCAGATTTTTGTACTCGGCTAGTTATCAAAACCGGCAAATTCCAAGTGCAGAAACAATTTCAAAAATTATCAACTTATTCAAATCTACCGGTAACGTTAATAAGCCATGTAATTGTCAAGACATTAAACCTCTGGGGCAAAATGACAGAGATTTGGATGTGTTACTTAATGTTGTTGAAGATAAGAATAAAAGTGTGAGACAAATTGGGTGCAGTTTAGGAATATCTCACAGTACCGTCCATCGAATTTTGAAGCGACAAACCCCAGTGTTCAAGTCTTTCAAGTATAGCTTGCAGCAGGAAATTTTTGATGAAGATAAACTCATGAGAATGGAGTTCTGCGAAAGATTAGTAGAGTTATCAAACATGGATAGAAACATTCTAAGTCGTATTTTATTCACCAACGAATGTTCTTTTTCAACTCATGGTATTCATAACCGCCAAAATTTTCGTTACTGGAATACTGAAAATTTGCATTTATCAATAAAGAGTAGAAGTCAATATCGCAACACAATTAATGTATGGATTGACATACTGGGCCATAGATTAATAGGTCCTTTCTTTATTGATGGTACGTTGACTGGAGAGCGTTATGTTCAGCTGCTTCAAGAAGAAATTGGCCCAGCGCTGTTAGACTTGAACCTGGAGGAAGACATTTGGTACCAGCACGATGGGTGTCCATCACACAATAGTGTAATCGTACGTAAGTTTCTAGACTTCACGTTTCCCGGCGGTTGGATAGGTCGAGGTGGTACCATAAACTGGCGAGCACGCTCCCCTGATTTGGCTCCCTGTGACTTTTTCCTCTGTAACTGACTACATCATTTGCCCTATATACTCCGAATAATTACGTAAATCACTATTACAACGTAATAACGCACACACACAGGCGTCATGGCCGATCTCGCCGAAAATTTGTCAAGCGTGATAAAAAGACCCAATACGTGGATTTAGCGATATTTGAAAAACGTCTATTACATAACCTTCTATACCGACACACACACACACACACACACACACATATATATATATATATATATATATATATATATATATATATATATATATATGGGTTGTAAAGTAAACACACAATAATGAGGGTGTAGCTACACCTTGCGCCTAAATCGTGATATAGTTCACGTTAAACCTCACGATACTAACTTCAATATACTTTATAAATGTTTGAACAGTATGTAATAATAACTCAAATCACAATGATCTCGCGATTTCTGCTGCAATAATTAAATATTTCCAAATTATTCATTTGAACGATACTGCATTCTCTAACAGGAAAGCGTTTTCATATTAACAGGCATATTATAGGTAAAGTACGACGTCTGGCGCCGATTTCTCCCTGCTATGCGTCTCTTTATACAAAATTCTGCACTCCTCTATTATTACATTTTGTAGTCCCCAAAAACTACTTACATTTACATTTTTAACAAACTTGTAATCTTTAAACGGGGCCGTATAAATAATTCACCCACTTATAATTAAATACTGGATACTGGATAAATAATGGATAACTAGAAGATTTTATCCCACTATGCTCTTCAGTAGATTAATAGGTCCAGGTTCAATAACATTTGATTTGCTTATTAACAAAAATAGAATTGCTTAGATATTTTCGCTTTACAAAAAAAAGTGTTGCTTCAAACCTGAAAATATATAATGTAATCTCGGGCGCCAATTTGTTTTTAAGGAACAAATAAACCTTAAAAATAGAAAAGTAACAAAAAACTCATGAAAGTAACAAGTAAAAAATAATGACAACGATGAGTGTTATTACGATACATAATTGATTATAATGATGATTTCTTAAAAACTAATGTTAGTGATTCTTAATTAATTGACTTAAACTATAATGTGAATTAATTAACAATATAAAATGCCTGATGTAATTTCTTTTACATTTTAGGTGTCACTGGAACTTCAGTAGATAAGCAAATGCTGTCGACTCATAACTCTAAATTTTATTGCACATTTTAATGGAAGTTGAAGCAAACATTAGAATAATTTGCTGGTAATTCCAAATATATAGAGATTTCTTTATAAACCTCCAAACTGAATTGATTTTGTATGGTTCAAAGTAAACTTTGGTAATTCACTACCCAGCAGCAAAGCTATTGCATCATCTTGCAAAGTTAACGTTAAAATAAAATTAAACCCAAAGTAAAATAAGTGGTAACAGTATAAATAAAATTGAGTTGCCCGAAATGCAGATGTCTCAAATTTCAGTATGATAAATTCAAAAACTCCGAAACCTCTCGACTTTTGACGTCCTTATATGTTCTTATACTATACCCTCCTAAATTCGTTAATTTTTTTGGCTAGTCGAAGAAGTCCTCCTAATGGGATGAAGCATTAGTTCACATGCGAAATGTCAAATAATGAATAAGATACTTTTTTACGTCATGATAAAATGAAATTTGACACAAATTTGAATTTCAACATCGATTGCAAATTATTTTATGGAATATTTCGAAGAACAGGCTCTAAATAACCAATTAAACAATCAACGTAAAAATTTATATTGTAGATTAAATTTAGAATAGAAAAAGAAAAAGATGGGTGTCTTCCATTATTTGATATTCTAATTGAAGGAAAATCAGATGGAAGCTTAACATGTTCCGTATACTGTAAGCCAATTCATACAGATCATTATATTAGTACTTCATTAGACCATCACTCAGCACAAAAGTTTAGTACGATACGAACTTTGTGCAACATGAATTAAAAACATTAAAAAGTCATTAATTAATTAACTAATTAATTATTAAATGTACTCCAAATAAGTTTACTATTTTACCGTTCCGTACAAACACAACGAATAATATTGGTAAAATATTACAAAAGCATACAAAAGCAGTATTAAAATTCGAAAGCTTCTGATTTCTGCTAAACACCAAATACCTTTACATAAAAGTGGTCTTCACGAAGTATCATGCTCTTGGGATAACGTCTACATTGGTGAAACGGGAAGAACCATTACAACCAGGTTAACAGAACATAAAAGATAGTTACGTTTACTTCATCGTACTAAATCAGCGATAACTCAACATGCCTTAAACACTCTGCACAATATAAAATTTGAAAACACAAGAATATTAGCTCACGATAAAATTGGTATACTAGGAACATTTGAGAAGGTATTGAAATTCTGAAAGAGCCTAACAACTTAATCAGGGATAATGGATAGAACTGTCCGATACCTGGGTATTTATTTTCAAGAAGTGAAAGTTTTGCAAAAGTGATATAATTTTAATTCTCTAGTTACCTTATTGTCATTTTAATTATTTTGTGAATATTCGTCACTTTCATATTACTCCTGACGAAGGACAGAGTACCTGTCTCATACTTGCGAATAAATAAATATATAAATTATTCCACCATTTTACTCAAATAAAGTGTTACTTATGGTTTCAATTGTTATAAATAAAAATAATTAATTAATTGTTGTTGTTGCAGCGTTTATAGCCTCTTTGTTTTTTTTTTGTTCTTATGAGAGATTCATCGTTTGTTGGTTGAGATTGCAATGGCCTGTTGTTAGGATTTGTAGCTTTTATAATACTCTCGTTGGCCATTCTTCCTGTTTGGATGATGGTGGTAGTTGTTGATTGTTGAATTTGAGACCATATTGATAGATCTTTAGTAAGTTTTATTGATGAGGTAGTTCCCTAGTAGGTTGGTATAACTCGGTTAATTCATTTTTATTGGCGGATCAGTGTGTGGCTTTCCGAAATCTTAGTTTCGTTGGTGGAACGCGTGTTGGTCCCATTTAGTTCGGTTAGTACCCCTTTGTCGTGTTAGTTTAGTTAGTTGAACGCCAATTAGTCGCAGTTAACTTGGTGAAACACAGGTTGTTGCCAATGTAATTGACGGAACTGGCGGTGATTCGCCTGGAGTGTTAGTTCAATTCGTGCAACGCTTGTTGGTTCAAGTTGAGAATGTTGCCTAGATTAACGGAACGCATGTTGGTCCCTAGACTTAGTTTGTAAGCACGCGGCACATGGTTGGTCCACTTGGAGTTGTTTGTAAGTTAGAGTTATAAGTTGTTGGTTTGATGTTTGATCTTTTTCTGGTGTATGCGAACCATACATTTATATACATTGGTAGGTTATTGTGCTATATAAGGGATAAAGGTAAGTAAAAGGAATGTGTCAAATTAGAATGTATTTTAACAGCCCAGGTTTGCACGAAAAACCATGTAAAATGTGTTTTTTTTTTGTGTTATTGAAGGATTAATAATAAATCAATAATACATTAAGGATACTTTGAATTTGGTTTATCACTGACGCGGCGGTTAATTTGACCGCGTGCCTGCTTTAAAATGTTGTTTCTCCGTTATACTTGGAGTTACGGTCTTGAGGTATTATGCCTTTTTCTAGATTTTTATATACTTTTAGAATATAAAAAAATATATTAAGATAATTAAGCCGTTTTAGATTTTTTTGTAGTATTTGTATAGCTGTCGGAACCGTCATTTTGACCGTTCATATATTCATAATCAGTTTCGAGGTTGTATAACAAAATTAATTACAATGTTGAGATAAAACAATGTATTTCACTATTATTGTGGTAATTTTTAGGAGTTTACTGCAAGCCAGGACTTGTACAGTCGTGTCCGAAATTATGAATAGTCTTCTCTATTTTTAACCTACGCGTCCGAGATATGGAAAATGCAAGTTATAACTTGTTTCTATACAGATCTATATATTCAAGTACTTTGAGATTTCAAATTAATTGCATGTGAACGTTCTTGTGAGTTACTTCTGTACTTATTACCGCGTTAATTCCATAGTAAAAAAAAATGTGGTCGTCTCGCGGTTTTACACAACGACAGTCTTTAGATTATGTTGCGGAGTTGGAAAACTTATCTGAATGCGAATCCGAAAAAGCAAGTAACTACTCCGAAGATGGTGAAAGTGATGAAACTGTTCCTGTTGATGACAAAAGTAGTGAACAAAGTGAAGAATCTGACGTCAGCGTAAATAATGTCACTTCTGACATTGAACATCATCCAAAACGAAAACATTAGATGCATTTACCTGCGGGGAGTAAACAATCATCTAAATCTAATGATATATGGAAAGTTGTGGAATCAAGTGGACCTTGTGTTGGCCGTATAGTTCAAAGAAATGTTATGCGAGATACTCCTGGACCAACTCTTTATGCAAAAAGAAATGTGTTTCCTAACTCTGTGCTAAGTGCATTTCGATTGTTCATAGATAACCAACGCTAAAATACATTCAGAAATGTACTGAAATTGAAGCTAAACGACAATTAGGAGATGATACAAACTGGTCATTGTCTCTTCAAGAACTAGACGCTTTTCTTGCAATATTGCTAGCTCGTGGTGCTTACTGCGTAAGAAAATTACAGCTTGACAGTTTATGGTATGTTACTTGGGGACAGAAATTTTTTCGTAAGACCATGTCAAATAATCGATTTCGTGAAATCATGAGATTTTTAAGACTTGATATTCGATCAACACGAAAAACGTCTAGTTAGTGAAATACGGGATAAATTTATAAGCAACTGTAAAGCTTGCTATGTTTCAGGAGCAAACATTACAGTAGACGAACAACTGTTTCCTACTAAAGCCAGATGCAGATTTACACAATATATGGTGAATAAGCCTGATAAATTTGGTGTAGAATTCTGGTTAGCTGTTGATACGAATTCTAAATATCTCCTGAATAGTTTTCCTTATTTAGAAAATGATGGTATCTCTCCTAACAACCAACCCCTTCCAGAATATGTTGTTTTAAAATTAATGGAACCTCTCCTTGAAATGGGTAGAAATGTTACTACCGCCAACTTTTTTACCAGTCAAAAGTTAGCAACAATGCCGTCAAAAAAGAACAGAACAATAGTAGGAACAATAATTCGAGCAAAAAGGGAATTAACAATTTGTATCGAGAATAAAAGGGCAGAGTTATATTCTACTACAGTAATGAAAAATGATAAAAGCACCTTGTCAGTTTATCAGGGTAAAGTTAATAAAAATATCATACTGCTAAGTACGCTACAACCAACTATGGCTATAGATAACGGCAAAAAGAAGAAAGCTGAGATAGTATTGTATTACAATGAAACAAAGTTTGGGTTAGATGTGTTGGGCCAAATGGCTAGAAAACATTCTATGAAAGCTGGTTCACGTAGATGGCCAGTTCATGTGTTTTACAATGTTTTACATCTTGCCCCAATCAACGCCGGGATAGTTGTAATGCTCGCCTACTTTTACTTTCGTTCTCGTTTTACGTTTAGGTGCTGTATTTATATTGCGCCCTTCTGGTTTGGTAACCCAACGCGGTTTTACTTTGCCTCGGCTTTGCTCAATCGTGTTTATTTTATAAACGGGGTGTGGTTCTTAGTAAGTACTGGATGGGCTTAACACTGTCACCTTAAATAAATACCTTAAAGCGTTTTAAAATGTATATTAAATAAAATAATAAATAAAAAGGTAATTAACAAAACAACGTATGGGGACTTCTTGTTCCGGGTCCTGGCGGCTCGTTCTCCTGGTTGGCGGCTGATCACTGTGTGCGTAGTCGCTTCTGTGAACAGAGATAGTCTTTTTAATCTATTCCTTACCTAAGAGGTAAAATTTAGGTTACGGTCCTGTATGTACAGTAGCGAGAGCGTTATCCTTGATACCGTTGTTGGTCGGGGCGCCAGCGCAATGAACTCGAGTCGTTGTGGGGATTGAGAAAATCGATATCGTGCTTAGACTTTAGTAACTCTGGAGCGCTGAAGCAAGTATGTCCTACTCCCGGGAAATAATACACGCGAAATGCGCGTATGCAAACGCGAGATCTCGGGACGATCTTTCTTTAATTATAACCGGTTTAATGTAGGCAATTAGACTATTTATCTAACTAAATTAATTACTGATCTCTACACTAAGTTTAATTATTTATAATTAATCAAGGGAACAAAATACTTAATATTAAAACTACTCTAATAGGTTTACGTAAAGATAGAATAATCTACGTACTCTCTAATTTATTTACAAACGTTCTCGCACCAGGTGTTTACGATGGTTAGGTGGACTACACATTTATCTACAAATTTATACTACCGGTTTCGGGTGTACTCTCCTGCGATCAAAGATACCGTGTACGGTTATGACGTTTGTCTGTAGGTAGTGTATGTATGAGTTTCGAGCGGGATTTCAGTAATGCTCAGAAGACGTAGGCGACGGCCTGTCTTTACTGGATATACTAAGAGAAAGGTCGTAGGTCTTTACAGCCCTGTAACAACCCTTCACCCTCAAGTCTTTGTGAGTTACGTCGGGGGCTAACCCTGCGTGATACTCTAGGTTTTAGTGTACTTTGTATTGGCGAGTGACGACGGGATCTACCCTGCGTAGCACTCTAGGTGTCAGTGTACTTTGTATTTGCGTGTTACGTCGGGATCTACCCTGCGTGACTCTAGGTGCACTTGGTATAACTCCTGGAGACTCAGCACGGAGTTATTTACGGTCTGTAGTGTTTGATTGTAAATTGTCAGATTGTATAACTTTACAACTTACGTGTCTATCAATATTAGTACAGGATTAAACTTCAGGTTGCCCGGTGCGTCGTGGTGCGCGTTATCGCCAGATCGCGAAGGACTCTTCGTCGGTGAATAACAGGTCGGTACTTACACGAAGCAAACGGTGGCGGCTGGATATCGGCTGGACGGGAATCTACTTCTTCTTGAAGTAGTAATAATTACTTCTTCCTTTATTATGCGCGTCGCGAGTTTATAAAGGTACATCTGTGGGCGGCTTCGCGGCTACCGTGCGGGGGATGCCGTTATGCGATTGGTTAAAATCGTTCTGACGTGCAAAAACTTACGGTTTCTTAGAAATACACGTCAGCGGTGATGAATAAATTATTCGTTGTGCAATATTGCGTAAACTTTTGAAATCTTACATACAGGATGGTCCGCACATAATTTATTCTAAAAAGCATACGTAAAGGACGCTGGTTCTTTACATAGTTTATAAGGAAGTCGTAGGCAGTAAAACAAAAAGAAGATACTTTATTTTCACTCTAGCCGAGGAACTAAGAAAAGAGTATTTCGATTCGAAACAAGATTCTGGTGCAAGTACCAGCACATCTGTGTAATAAATATGTTTGTGGAAAATGTGGAAGTGTAACAAAGACCGTTATTTGTTTGAACTGTAGAGCGTAATACAGCATGTAAAACTGTACCGGATTCTAAATGTATTAGAATCAATTTGATTTTTATTTAATTCAAATGAATATTTACCTAAAATGTGTTTTTTTATGTTTCTTTCTCAACTAAGTGCAAAATATATAAAGCATACACCTCAAAATTACCTTTCTTGTCCAGAGGTCAAATTGACCGGCCACGGCAGTTTTAGGTATTTACAATAGCCGGCGCTGGTAGTGTTAAATACGTTTTGTAATTTCTTAAACTATGTAACTTGGTAAATAAATTGAGGAACAGAAATAAACTGCTCAATTTAAAATTAAATAATAAGATACAGGAGATAACGGTTAGGCAATTACATGACATTAAAAGCCATGACGTTAAAAGAGAATGTTTAGAGTGAATAACATTTTAAATTTTTAGCTTTCAGCCTACATACAGGGTGTCTCAGCCACACCGTCCATTAGAAGTTTATGGGGTTGTGGCCAAAATAAGAAATTGAAAATTTAGAATGAGGTATAACTAATTACGTACTATTCAACTAAAATATATTCAGACTTCTAGCGCTTCCGGTTATACCGGAAGTCACCATATACTTTGTTATTTTCATTGGAACACCCATTATATTTTTGCATTTTTGAATGGTAACCATAATTTTGAATATTTTTATTGAAGCTGTACCATGCCCATCTATTATGGTTTTTGAGATAAAAATTATTTCCTGAAATTTTGACAGCTAGTTGTCGTTTATAAAATGGACTGAATATTTTGTGAGGTAATCGAATTGACGATAAGATAACATGTCATTTTGTCACAAAGTGATATGGCATGTTATACTTCAATCAAAAAGTTCTAGAGTTATTTCCAAAAAACGGATAATTTAATTCATTAGACATTATTTCGAGAATGGTATGAATGGTTGCTATGGATAAGAGAAATAATTTTTCAATTGTCAAATTTGTAAGGTTTGTGATGTAGTAATTATCCCTTAAGTGCCTTAAAAATGCTAATACAGTAACGAAAATAATGTACAAATCAAGAAAACCTTAATTTATCCTTTATGCATGGAAAATGCGACAAGATTCTTAGTAGAACAATATTTAACGAAAATTATCCACATTTCCCTCCGATGACGAAAGGTAAAATTAGAAGAATAGAAGCAAATTTTTGCGCTTTCGACAAATTGGTCAAGTGTTACATCGACCAAAATCTGTAGTTGATGATGAAGAAGGAGAGTTGATGGCTTATTTCGAGGCCAATTCCAACGCCTCAGTTCGTGTTGCCGAAAAAGATCTGTGAATTAGTAGGAGTTTAATACAGAAGATTCTTAAGAAGCATCACTTCCCTGACTACAAATTCTTGTTGGTGTAAAACCTTCATCCTCAAAACCCGAACGACAGAGTTAATCTCTGTGAGATGTTATATCTTCGAAGTTAAGAGGAAGGGATTTTTTTGAGGAGAAGTGTCTGGACGGACAAATCCTTTCGAGTGACAGGATTTTTAATAAGCATAACAATCGTGCCTGGGCTTCAGCCAATCGTCATGAGATCCGAGAAAGAAACTATGAGGTCAGGTTTAGCTTCAACGTGTCTTGCCTAGTGATGGATGACAGTTCTCTTACGTCATTTTACATTTGACGGAAATATGAATAGTTTTCGTTAAATATTGTACGAGTTCTACTAAAGATCTTGTAACATTTTCCGTACATAAAAAATAAATTAAAAATTTTTATTTGTATAAACATTGTTTTAGCAATAATATTAAGGCATTTAAGAGATAAGCTACAAAGATTAAAAACTTTACATTTGAATAATTATTTCTCGTATTCATAGCAACCTTTCATAGCATTCTCGAAATAATCGCTAAGGAAATACATTTTTGCTCACGTTGACCAAAATTCATACGGTCACAGCAAATACATCATGTTTACTTACTGGGAATAGAAACAATTTTTTGGGACGTTTTTCCAACAAAATATCAATTTTGCCACATCTTGATCAATATCAATGTAATCCAGGAAAATGCTTTAAAATAAGTTATTGGGCAACGATGCAATGCCTTTGAACGCCAAAAAGAAATTGGTTCATTAGTAACAGTTCTGACCACTCTTGGACAAAATGCATCAAATTTACTTGTTGCAGTGCGTTGAGTCGTTTTTCCAACGAAATTGGATCATAAATAACGATTTTGACATCTCTTGGCCACAATACAAATGCTTACGGAAAATGCACTAAATTTACTGATGGGGAAGTGATACAATGTTTACGTTTTTCAAACAAAATTGGATGCATAAGTAACGATTTTTAATCTCTTAGTCGAAATTCATTTTTTCACGAAAAATACAATACTTTGGGACGTCTTTACAATTAAATTGCAACATTTATAACGATTTTTACATTTCTTGACCAAAATCCATATGATCACGAAAATGCAATACATTCACTTATTGAATATCAATATAATGCTTTGGGGACTTTTGTAAACAAAATTGTTTCATAAATAGTGTGATCAAGGAAAATGCTTCAAATTAACTCATTGGTCAACGAATATTTGGGACGTTTTTCTAAAAAAGTTGGTTTATAACGATTTCGACGTCTCGTTTAAAATCCATATGGTATAAAAAGTAATAAAACTTACTTATTGGACATCGATACAATGCCTTAGGATGTTTTCCTAAAATAATGGTGCATAGGTAACGACGTTGACATCTCATGGCCAAAATCTATATAGTCACAGGCGTGTGCGTGTGCGTATGCGTGTGCGTGTGCGTGTGGGTGTGCGTGTGGGTGTGTGTGTGTGTGTGTGTGTGTGTGTGTGTGTGTGTGTGTGTGTGAATTCGAGATTTCTACGATTCTTCTGTTTTGCGTTGTTTGAATTGAACTGGTGTTTCTGCTGTGCGTTCCTTGTTAATTATACCTTCGCTGGCTTTCACATTCTTTCTATTCCTCTACCCTACTTTCATTTTCCATTTCACTGATCTTCCTGTAAATTTCATAAGGGATCTGTTATGTGTTGTTTGTTGACGCGTTTTGCGAATACAAATTTCCATGCATTAGTCAGTTTCCACCGGTAATCTCCGGTGTTAAGATTTCTAGAGCTTACTTATTACTTTCTTGGTAGATTTTATGCTTGCTAGCCTTCTGGTATTATCAAAGTTGATATTGTGTGATGTCGATTAAACATGCTGTATTATCGATGAGGTTGTGATGTTTTCCTTTACTTCTAATCGATGATATTGCAGTCTTGCACTAACTCGTTTGTTTGGTCGACCTATGTTCGTTCGGTTACAGTTTCTTCATGGAATCTTGTATATGCTTCAATATTCCAGCCTGATTTTGGTTTTTGGGTTAGGCCTTTTACCTTTTAGACCTGTTAGACCTTTTCAGACATCTTAATATATATCGTTTTAATTTTCTGTTATAACTCTGCTAATCCGGTTTACTATGCCTTTTGAGTACGGTAAGAGCACTTCCGTTATTCCTCCTCTCTTTCTTTTACACACACATACACACACACACACACACACACACACACACACACACACACACACACACACACACACACACACACACACACACACACACACACACACACACACACACACACACACACACACACACACACACACACACACACAATATATATATATATATATATATATATATATATATATATATATATATATATGTACAAGATGTCCCGTAAAGAATAGCCATAGTTCAGAGACAGTTTTCTTGGGTTAAAATAACCCCATTTTGGTCAACTTACCTTAGTCCAATTCTGCTTCCTTAAAGAGTTATGAGTATGACTTTTCAAAAAAATTTGGTGTTCGGCTTTAGAGAAACATGCGCTTAATGTAAACTCTGCCGAATATACATATTTCATTTGCATAAAATTTAACGCGAATTTAATCTAGTAGGTTTCCATCACAAAATCGTAATTCTGATTAGACTTCTTATAAAATATCTTTGGTGTGTTTTTCATGTTGTTTCATTTGTTGTTAGTTGTTTTGAGTATTTCAAAGTTTAAGTATTAGGTTTCGATTTTAAAAATGCCGTGACATAATTTGTTCTTAAATAGTAAAATGTGTGAGATGGTGGCAATTTACGTTCAACGTACTGCGGCCAGAAGTTACGGAAATATTTTTCCAAATCGTAGACAACCAGACATAAAATAATTTTCGAGATTCCGAGAAACAGGTAGCTTTCGTCGTCGCCAGCATCATGGTGGACCTATAGTGCGTACCGTCGGACAAGAAGAATAGCTCTTAGATCTAGTTGAAATTGATTCGTCTATTAGCATTCGGCGAATGTCTGCAAATACTAGGATATCTCGCTGGGAAATATCAACTGTTTTGCATAAACAACAACTACACCCGTACCATTACACAGCAGTTTTGGCAAGAGCGAACTGGATTTTAAGCCATCATCGACGTGATCAATCTTTCATAACCAATATTTTGTTTACGGACGAGGAAACCTTTACCAGAAGAGGGGTATTTAACAGCAGAAATTTCCGTATCTGGTCTGACGAAAACCCAAACTCCACAAGGGAGCGCCACTTTCAACACGAATTTAAAATTAATATAAATTAATCTTCTGGCAGTTTGTGATTATTTTGGGACATATACAATGGTAAATAAATAGGCCTATTCTTGATTATTACATTTCTTTTAATTCCTATCTACAGATTGTGACATTTTACCTATACGAAAATTTATTTATACGTAGTTTAAATTATTTCACTTCGATATCATTAAAATAAAATGAGTAATTCAGTTACTTAATTAGTTTACATACGGCAATAACATAATTTAAATGATTACCTATAGAATGCATTTATTAAGCTATTATACAGTGCAATCTGAAAGTAAAAACCACTCATTGACATCGTGTTAAATGAATGTGTTTTCGTAATAGGGTTTATTATAAAGGAGACTACATAATTGTTATTAAAATTATTATTACATTTCTTTTGAGTCCCAGTTGAGAGTTGTGGCCTTTCTTTACCCATATAGGAATTTTTTTATTAAGTTGCCATGCTTTAAACGATTTCTACCTTGAAAACGTTAAATTATGTGAACAAGGCCTAAGCAGAAATAAAATGCATTAATACGATAAATGGTTACACATATGTATTATAGTCTGTTTTACGCTGCATTGTTTACTCCCTTTAATTGTGCTCTCAATTAAGAAGCAAAAATATTGAAGGTTGACAGTTAAAATTATGTGTACAAGGTCTAAGCAGAAAATAAATGCATTAAATGGTTACACATATGCATTACAGTTGATTGTTTTACGCTTCATACAGGTAAAATTTTGCGACGCGACTGTCGTAGTCCCCTTGGCGGAAAATTTGAGTTTGTATTATAACAAGGGGTCCCACTGGGGGAAAATTTGAATTTGTATTTAAGTCTCTCCAGCTTGTGGCTGGAAATAAGAATTTGTATTGTAATAAGGGGTATAATGCTAACTTGTAAAACAGATGTAGGGCGAGAAACTTACTCTCAGGCCCTCGCCCCTTAACTAAACATTTGAATTTGTTTGTGGAGCCATCTATGAGGGGAAATTTTAACTTGTATTATAATAAGGGGGCCTAATGATGACTTGTAAGACAAGCATAGAGCTTTCAGTCTTAGCCCCTGGTCCCTTGGCGGGAAATTTGAATTTGAATTTGTATTTGTGTTTACATTCTGATAACCAATTACGAGAAATTTGTTGTATTCTAATAAAGGGGCTATTTCTAACTTATAAAACAGACATAGAAGTTCGCGACTTGTTTTCGGGACTTAGACCCCAGGCCCTGTGGCAGGAAATTTGAATTGGTATTCTAATTAGAGGGACCCTAATGCTAACTTGTAAGACAAGTGTAGAGCATCTCAACTTACTCTCGGGGTTTAGCACCTTGCCACATCTTTTGTTTTCAATGTTTTGTTAAATCTTTCAATCTTCTCATTTTGATTGTTTATTGCGAGAAATCTGAACTTGTATTATAATAAGGGGACCTAATGCTAACTTATAAGACAGGTATAGCGCTTCGAAGGTTTTGTTAAATCTTTCAATCTTCTCATTTTGATTGTTTATTGCGAGAAATCTGAACTTGTATTATAATAAGGGGACCTAATGCTAACTTATAAGACAGGTATAGCGCTTCGAAGGTTGCTTCGAGTCTTCGCCCCTGGAGGAAAATTTGAAATTGTATTTAAGTCTTTGCAGGTTAGACGGTCGAGCAAGTTGTGAAGCCCTACACCTGTCTGACAAGTTAGCACTACGGCCCCTTATTAGAATTCAAATTCCCCGCCATAACCAAACAGAATGCAGAGACAAATACAAATTTAGATCTTCCGTCAAGGGGCCCACCTTATTAAAATACAGATTCAAGTTTACCGGCTTAACCTACAGAGACTTAAATACAAATTCAGATTTTACACTTAGGGGCCAGCACAAGGTGTCGAAGCCCCGAGAGTAAGTTGCGAAGCCCTACACTTGTCTTACAATTTAGGACTAGGGCCCCTCTTATTAGAATACAAATTCAAATTTCCCGCTAAGGGGCCTCGGGTTTTTAAACCCTGAGAGCAAGATGCGAGGCTTTGTACCTGTCTTATATGCTAGCATTTGGCCCGCTTATTAGAATACAAGTTCAAATTTCTCGTAATAAGTAATCAGAATATAAACAATTAAATACAAATTCGAATTCAAATTTCCCGCCAAGGAGCTAGGGGGCTAAGACCAAAAGAAAGTTGCGAATTCCTATGCCTATCTTATAAGTTAGCATTAGGCCCTCTTATTGTAATATATGTCAAGAGTTCCCTTCATAGATGGCTCCACAAACAAACTCAAATTTATGGTCGGGGGGCGAGGGCCTGAGAGTAAGTTGCTAAGCCCTACATCTGTCTTACAAGTTAGCTTTATACTCCTTATTACAATAAAAATTCATATTTCCAGCCATACTCTGCAGAAACTTAAATACAAATTCAAATTTTCCGCCAATGGGGTTTCGATAAGGGGGCAGATCCCCGAGAGCAGGTTGCGCAGCCGTACACCTGTCTTACAAGTTAGCATTAGGCCCCTTATTATAATACAAATTTTCCGCCAAGGGTACTACGACACTACACGAAGGTCCACAAACAAGTTCCGATCACGATAAAGAGCGAAGCCCGCGAACAGATCCCCGTCTTACAAGATTAGGCCCTTATTAGAATACAAATTCAAATTCCCTGCCATAACCAAACAGAATGGAGAGACAAATACAAATTTAGATTTTCCGTCAAGGGGTCCATCTTATTAGAATACAGATTGAAATTTACCGTTTTAACCTACAGAGACTTAAATACAAATTCAGATTTTACACCTAGCGGTTAGGATAAGGTGTCGAAGCCCCGAGGGTAAGTTTCGAAGCTCTACACTCGTTTTACAAGTTAACATTGGGTCCCCTCTTATTAGAATACCAATTTAAATTTCCCGCCAAGGGGCCTGGGGTCTAAGCCCCGACAGCAATTTGCGTGGCCTTATACATGTCTTATAAGCTACCATTAGTCCCGCTTATTAGAATTCAAACAAGTTCAAATTTCTCGCAATAACTAATCATATTGTAAACACTTAAATACAAATTCAAATTTCCCGCCAAGGGACCAGGGGCTGAACCCGAAAATAAGTTGCCTGTCTTAAAAGTTATTATTAGGCCCCTTATTATAATACAAGTTCAAATTGACCCTCATAGGTGGCTCCACAAACAAATTAACACTGTTGGTTGAGGGACGAGGGCCTGAGAGTAGGTTGCTAAGCCATACATCTGTCTTACAAGTTAGCATTATACCCCTTACTACAATAAAAATAATTTAAACTACGTATAAATAAATTTTCGTATATGTGAAAGGTCACAATCTGTAGATAAGAATTAAAAGAAATGTAACAATAATTTTAATTGGAATTATGCAGTCTTTTATAATAATAAACGCATTACGAAAAATAAACCACATTGTAACAACATTTATCCCCGGCAGAATGCTATTTAAACTTCATGTTAGATAGACATAAACACCAGCGTTAAGAAATACCAAGACTATCCGCTTCTATCAATAATACGGTTTCATCATTTTCATTCATGTTTTTTTTTAGCCTGACGTTACCTGTAATAATTTTAATAAGCATAAAATACGTATTAACTTAAAAACGCCAAGTCCATCTACTTCTATCAATAATACGATTTAATGATTTTTCATACGTATTTAATTTTTAGGCTTACACTATCTGTAATAATTTTAACAGACATGTTAACTTTAAAAAGTGCCAAATCTATCTACTTCTATAAAACATCAATATTACGATTTAATCATTTTTCATCCGTATTTAATTTTTAGGCTTACACTACCTGTAATAATTTTAATAGACATGTTAACTTAAAATAAATGCTAAGTCCATCTGCGTCTATAAAAAAAAAAACATCGATAAAACGATTTAATCATTTTCATTCATATTTAGTTTTTAGTCTTACAGCATCTATGCCTAACGAGACTAGGGACTCTTATTAGAATACAATTTTTATGACAGGGGTGAAGCCCGCGAACAGAATCCCGTCACAATCTGTAGATAGGATTAAAAAAAATGTAATAACAATTATGCAATCTCCATTGATAAAAACAACCCTAATAAATATTAATAACAGATTAAATCTTTTGATTCACAGGTGAAAAAAATACGATCCCCACGTGGGCATTAACAAATGGCGACCAAAAGTGTCCCAAGGGTGACGTCACGAAACACAAAATGGCGTCCAAGGTGCCCCGGTACTGCTAACATAGAAAAAGAAATTTCTGACAAACATTTAGCAATTTATGTCAAGAAGACAAACTTGTACATAGCTTTTGTAGTAACTGCTTACTTCCTTTTCTTCCTTTCACAGAACACAGGCACGCAAAGCTAAACACAAGTGTATAACTACCATCAAATTTTTGCTACAGGTTCCTCAATGTTACTTTTTATTTTATTTAGTGAAGGCAAATTGATAATGTAAATTGAAACTAATATAAAACCACAGTTACAAACCACTTATAATACTAAATTGAAGCGCATTTACCAAAGTTTTTCAGTAATGTAAATTAAAATTCTTTGTCACACAAAGAGAAATCAATTAACAATCATTGAATAACGCACTTCTAATAAAAACGAATTGAATTTCTTATAAATCTCTTTAGTTGCTAGTTGTTATTTTGTATACGCACGTCAAATGAATTGTAAAAATATTCACTACTGCTCTGAAACTTTTAGAATTAATTTTAAATCTAATTTAAGCGTTCATGCTTCTGTCACTACATTCTCTGAAAATAATTTTCTATAAAAGAAACTTTAATTATATTAAAAAGTGAACTTTACATTTAATTAAAAAACGCATTAATTACGATTGTATGACATTGATGAAAAGAGATTGAGTTTTTATTTATAAATCCACTCTTGGCTTTCATACCCTCTCTTGCAGTTTTTGTATTACACTACAACGTCAAAGAATAAATTTTACATTATATGTACTAAACGAGATACGGTTTTGCAAGTTCTTTTATAGAACCGCGATTTTAAGTAATCAAAAATTTCCAAACGAACTACCCTCGATCATTCAAATATACTTTTTCTTCATTATTTTCGATATCATTCGATTCAGTAATTTTTAATATTAAATTACAAAGGCATTCCGTTTACTTTCATTTTATTATTCGTTCCTGATTATAAATAGAATAGACATTGGCTGCTTTTAAGAAAATTTTCGTAGGAAAATTTTTGTTCGCAGTAATCATTTCAATTTACGCCAATGCAGTGATGTTCGGTATTATTAAAATTATTTTTGGTGCACTAAAAACGACAGTTCTCAGAATTCTAAACAGCGCTTAATCAGTATATAAATCGAATTATGTTTCTACAAAATCTTGACCAGGAGAATTCCTGTCATAAATACACAAGGTTCCTAGCAAACTGATATTAGTCGTAGTAGTTTCTATAATAAACTGAAATAAACAGAGGTGCCAAATATTGATGCACTCACACGCCGCACGCACGTAGGGCTTAAATAGAGAGTTGGAGAGGGATAGAGAGGAGAGGGAAAGGGATAGAGAGGAGAGGCTGACACCCCATGATTTTGATAGAAGACTTGATTATTGCCATTAGTTGCTAAACACGGTAGCTCAAAATTATAGACTATTGTCAAATATACTATGGTCGGATGAGGCTGATTTTAACAGGGATGAGCATGTGAATTTGCATAACATGCATTAGTGGTCGAAAACCAATCCCCATCGATGAAGGAGGTGCAACATCAAGACAGGTGGAGCGTAAACGTTTGGTGCGGAGGAATGGTCATTGGGCCATTTATATTTAATGAAAAACTAACCGATGAAATTTATCCCTATTTTCTGACCAACGAATTGCCAGTTCTTTTAGAAAACGTGCCAAAACATTTTTCCAGCATGGTGGGTGTCCAACCCATTTTTCGGCAACAATTTTAGGATAGGACATTTTCTGACAGATGGGTAGAAAGGAGAAGTTTATTTCCGTGCCAGCCAGGTATTTATACGAAGAGAAAAACTTATAGAAAAAGTAGAAAAAACGTTTTAAATTCTAAGTCACCTGATCTGACCTGTTTGGATTCTTATTTGGGGGGGGGGGGGTGAAAGGTATTGTTTATTTAACCAAACCTACTACCAGGCAGAATATGGTAGAGCGAAAAAGGAACCCCATTCGCTGTATTCCAGTGGCAGAAGTAAAGGCTACTGTTTTGTCTACGCGTGAAAGGCTGCAGCTGTGGATTGAGTAAGACGGGCGACAATTTGAACATTTGGGGCTTCATTAGTTCTTCAGTACAAGGACTATTGCACACCATTATTTTACATTGGCTCTTTTTAGGGCCACAGGTAATATAGAAAGGTATTTCGTAATGCAACAATAATTTAAAAAATAAATTCCATTATCCGCTCTAAATTAAAAATACACCTTCTAGGGGATATTCAACATACTAGGTTTTGTTCGTATTTTTTCAATTGTTCAATAATTAATAAATTTTAATAATTAATTAGAGTTAAACGTGTTCTCTAATTAAATGTCTTTTCATATTTATTTCTTTCCATACCTTTGTAACGAAAGAAAATATCGACTTGCGGTTTTTTGCAATTTCTATATTTTTCACGATCTTCTTTGTGAGTCAAAAATAATTATACGCCGGTCTTTAGCTGTAAGTGGCCGTGTGGTGTGAGAAAAAAGCGTCGCGTTTACTAACGATCTAATTTCGCTCGTGAACCATTGCGGGCAGCATAGCCCATATGACAGAATTTAACGTTTATAGAAAATAAAACTTGTCAAACAACTGCAACTTTCAGGAATTTTTGGTTAAACACTCCCACTTTCATGAAGTATAAAACACTAAAAAACACTAAAAACACTGTGATATGTTTGGACACAGGGTTTCCAGGTGATAACTGCTTTAAGTTGACGTGAATAGTTACAGATTTCGAATTGGGATACATATTTATTGTTAGTACATGATGTGAGTATTCTTACATCATGGCGACCCTACCAGACCCTGCTAGTAGGAAAGATGGAAAAAGGGAAGGGTATCCCTAACTAACTGTGGAGATATTGCAGCAAGTCCCTGTCATAGACAGGAATACAGTATGGTTTTGTAAGAATATGTGTATATATATATATATATATATATATATATATATATATATATATATATATATTAGTTAAAATGGGCAGTGAATCAAACAAAGAAAATTATTCATCAACCAAGCGGGTAATACCGGAGGTCAAACAAACGTCATCACCCTTATTCGTTTATTCCATAGTAATAACCCTAATCTGCATTCTAGCTGTAGGATACATCATGTACAACAAATGTAAGCAACATATGCTCAAGCAAGTGGACAAGCGAATCCGCAGCACAGATGCCCTCAATACAGTGTAAGTAGTCCACAATCCATGGCCAGCGCGATAAAGAAATATAAGTGTAAGTTTTTAAATATGCAATGCTCCAAAAATTTCAACAATTGCACGTAGAAATTAAGTTATTTAAAACTAATTTAATAAAGGACAACCAACATTGTAGGGAAAGTCACAGTGTTATAAGCAGGAAACTTGCTGAATTAGAACGTATAAAAAAAGACTATAATGGGTTAACAATTGAAGTTAATCATAAAGCGGATAAAGATCCTCAAGTAATAAAAATTACAGAAATTTCAGCAAATATAGTTGCGTTATTGAGAGAATCGCGCAATATTTTAGAAGATAGGTTAGTTATTAATACTGATGCCCTTTCTCGAATTTGTCTTGAGTCCCGCGAACTTAAACAACTTTCTAGTAAGGTTATTCACCACATTAACATTATGACACGTGCTCAACTTAAGCAGCAACGTACTTTAGAGGACGAAACTGACGATTTTACGGACAATAGGATTGATCACCCTGGCATCGTAAAATTGCTTAGATACCCAAATAATTCTGTACTAGTACAACCCTTAAAAGCCGACGACTTTAAAATGAAGAATCAAGATAATAATAAATTGTTTAAAAATGTGGTGTATATATCCGACACACATAATTTATATTAGTGACACTTCTCCATCAGGGTCTGCATACGGTGCAACGTTGAGAGATTTAGTCAAGTGTTGTAAAATAAATGGCATGCAAATAATATGTATAATGAAAAAAGATTTAAACTGCGTAGTTAGTCAAGAAAAAAGGGGAATTATTGAAGAAGTAATTAAAAATAAAGAGGAAATCATAGCAATGGGTATACAAATATCTATAATACCAAATTTAACTCTTATTACGGATCCACAGGATCAAAAATTAATACTTAATGATTATCACACGTTACCTACCGGAGGTCATGCGGGTATGAATCGTATGTATCACAATATTAAGCGAACTTATTATTGGCCAAAACTTAGACAAGATGTAGAAACTTACGTTCGACGTTGTGACGATTGTCAGCGATACAAGCATTCGATACCGTGTAAAGAGCCAATGCGTATTACAACCACTGCTACGTCCGCATTACGGAAAATATTTGTCGACTTGGTAGGACCACTCCCACCAGATAATCAAAATAATAAATATATTTTAACATTACAATGCGAATTAAGTAAATTTGTTGAAGCATATCCTTTACCAAACAAAGAAGCGCATACGGTCGCTTCTGCCTTTGTTACTAATTATATTCTTAGGTATTGTGTCCCGTACGAATTGGTCACGGACCAGGGAACTGAATTTATGGCAAGTACTTTTAAAGAAATTTGTAAATTATTACACATTCGACAACTAAATTCAACCGTGTACCACCATGAAACTTTAGGCCCATTAGAAAATTCCCATAAAACATTGGGTGCTTACCTTCGCATCCAAATGGCCAAGTATCCAGGCTCTTGGGGTACTTGGGTACCTTTTTGGTGTTTCGCTTTTAATACTACCGTACATTCTGAAACACGCTATACGCCGTATGAACTTGTTTTTGGAAAACTTTGTAGATTACCATCTAACAGTACTATTGACCACATTGATCCAATGTATAACTTTGAGAATTATCCATTCGAATTAAAGTACCGATTACAAAGTGCAGTTAAAGACGCGCGAAACTATTTAATTCAATCTAAACATCACAGGAAAAGTGTCCTAGATGCAAAGATACATTCACATACGTATAAAATAGGAGATAAGGTGTTATTGAAAGCTACTGTCACTTCTATGCTAGACGCTTTGTTTAAAGGACCGTATGAAGTGGTGGGAGATACTACCCCGAATATAGTTATTAAGGTAAATGATAAGTTGATTACAGTACACAAAAATAGAATTAAGCCTTATTACAATTAGTAATATAAATTTTGTAACTTTCTAGTTTATAAAATTTGTCTTATTTTTAGATTTCAGGTGTTTAATTGTTAGTCGTTTATTTTAACTGGAAAAAAAATTGTAAAATTTTAGATTTTCAATTTGTTTTTTTTCCACCGGGGAAGGTGTAGTGTATATTTAGTATTATCTATTTTTCCAATAATTAATTATGTATTATTTCTAAAGCATATTTATGTCACAACTAGGTCAATATTACAAATTACAATCATGCTGAATAGAATAAGTTATTATTGCAAGAAAAGTCAGCTCTTTTTAAATTGTAACATGACATAAATAATAGGTTATAAATACAGCTCCATACATTAATAAATCAATATATAAGTTCATCAGTTCATCAGTTCATAAGTTCATCAGTTCACCAATCAATAGTTATTATAATACTCGTAGTGTTAGAGTACGAGTGAAGTGTAGGGTTAGAATATGTAAGAATACTCACATCATGTACTAACAGTAAATATGTATCCCAATTCGAAATCTGTAACTATTCACGTCAACTTAAAGTAGTTTTCACCTGGAAACTCTGTGTCCAAACATATCACATGGCGATCCTGCCACTACACTACACTGCACTACAATACTACAGAATACTAAAAAGCAATAAAACCACTAAAAACACTAAAAAACACCCCAAAACACTAAAAACACTAAAAACACTAAAAAAACACTAACACACACCAAAAAAAACACTAAAAACACTAAAAACACTAAAAAACACTAAAAAAACACTAAAAACACTAAAAAACAAGTTAAAAAAACGCTAAAAACACTCAAAAACATTAAAAAACACTAAAAAACACTAATAAATACTAAAAAACAGGGACTCCGACCTGGCCTGCTCCCCTTCAGTTACGGCTCTGGTCGCAGGTGTACTTCAGCGTGAATTTGCACGTATAAGTATAAAATCATTAATACGGTCTGGCGCAAGGTTTGTATTCTGTGGCAAATGTTGCTACAAAATGAGCACAATAACTCAGTTTTAGTTTATTCGAACGTGTACCTTCAGTGTGAAATTGGAAGTACTAGTATAAAATCATTCGTATCTCACAGGTCGCACGAGCACAAAATTTGTTCTATACGACAAAAACTGACAAAACATGTGTACAATTAGGCATTTTCGAGTGACGTTGTCTGATGTTGGACAACTTTAACACATCTTTTTATGCAATATGATTGTTTTCTGACAATTTTATCGAAAATCGTATGCGGTGAAAATGTTTCTGTGCTAATACTTGTAGATGACAATTGTATTGATACAATTCACCAGAACTGAAGTGAATGAAGTGGAGAATTATCCTACATAATCTTAAAAAGTTCCTGTGATTTTTAGGTTAGTTATCATCAAACTCGTCAAATTAAAGGATTACATTTAAGATAAGGCTCTTGTGGCTATGATATGTTAGAATGTGTGTGTTATAGATTCGTTACTATACTGGAATATCAAGCTATGAGGCTTTCAACATAATATTTACAAAATAAATTGAACCTTGTATCAAAACAGCACCACAAGCAATTATTACAAGTAAGTTCAATCATTTTTTAGGTTAAATTTAGATTTTACTTTGTTTTCTTATACATTTCATGTTAGTATCTTATTTCTGTTTCTAGAATTTTCTCTTCGACACTAAATGTAATGCACTTATGACGATGTAAATTTATTCTATGGCTTTAAAGAGATAAATTAATAAAAGCAATGCCACCTTGTTTTAAACAGGCATTTGGCAATAGAATCACCATAGTTATAGATTGATTTGAAATTAAATTGCAGTAAACAAAAAAATTGGAAATACAGTGCACAACTTGGTTTACCTATAAACATCATACTACTGTCAAAGTTGTAATAGAAATAACACCAGCAGGCTCGACGTCTTATACCTATTTCACGAGCAGATGGTGGAATCACTTTTCAGTTTTCTGGAATTTACCATACTTCACATGGGCTTTACTTTATTAAAGCAAGTAACAAAATACTTACAAACTTCTATTGCAATGTCTTAATGGCACTAATACGTGTTAATAAAATCTAATCCAACTATGATGTACACTAATAAGGATCGCTAATTAATTATGAAGTATCTTAACAGTATATACTAACACTACAATAAGTCAATTGTCACGTTTCTTCTGGAGAAAACACTCAAAAAAATCACAGCAAAATACGTAGGTTCCTATGAAACGCTAACACTAGTTGTCCAATCAGCTGTTAGAGGCGGAGCTTGTGACGTCAGTGTGACGTAGATAAAAATGCCTAATTTGGTAGAGTGGGGATCACCTAAATATCGTTGTTTTACCTCCAACTGCGCGGACTTCATCGTTTCAACTTCAAAAACTGTTCATTTCCCACCAACCATATTCTTGAACTTCAAGTACTAAGTACAGTGCTTTAGAACAGAAGTCTTATCCACATTTGCAATCAATTCTATTTCATCAAATTACAAATTATATAAAACAAATCTTATTTTTATTTTAGTGATTAAATATGTTTCATTTGAAGCCCTACACGTAATGCAAATGATGATCAGAACAAAGTTAATTGATTTCATTCCATCGTAATAATTTTTGAAATTAATTTCAAAATATGTTTAAAAATTTTGTTTGTTACTCATTTTTTGTAAATGTCAATTTATCAAGTCAGCTTATTGTCGTTGAAAGCCAATCTTAACAAGCTAGTTACTATAGCGCGTCCAAACCTCCAAATTCAGTATGGGGCGTATGGAAAAACAGTGCAGGATTGCCAAAATTATCATGCCAATAGATTACTGCACCAATAATACCGTATTACGGTTATAATACTATATCTACAGTACGAGAGACACAATTTCCTCAAAATTAATAAAAATATTTGCAATGCAATACAAAATTAGATAAATCTGCAATGTACTTATGAATATACCGAAAAAGACTACCCTTAATCTATAGAAATCTAAGGTGACCAAACATACTCTTTTTAAGAGTAATGAACTCTTTTTTAATTTATTGTCCTCTGCACTGTTACTTTGTTTCTAATTTAACGAATATCCTCTATTTTTAACAGTTAACAAAACCGTTACTTATTTAGTCGTCACACACTGCATTTTTACATTAAGATTAGATTATTTACGTTTGCATATGCATTTATTTGTTCTTGTACTCACAGGTTACGTCATCGAAGCGGCGTATGGTCCATTTTGTTCGTGTCATTGCGCTGTGCTCTGAACCGAGCTGGTAGCGTAGTGGTGACACGATCTGCTTAGCATTAGGGAGGTGATGGGTTCGATTCCGTTACCGTCTACCTTGTATGAGGTTTTTCAGGGGGTTTTCCTCATACACATGTAGCGGCATGGTCACTGTGTATATGCACACCATGTGCGGCTGCTTAGGCGAATGCTGGGGTAGTATTTTCCCCCTCAGAACCCTAACTCCGTTCCTTCCGATCCTATCCTGACCACACCCATCCTTAATCCCAACATGCATATGTACGTAATGTATGTATGTATGCTGGGAATCCATGATTGTGGCTGAAGGAGTTCGGAAAGCTCGAGCAGCCCGCCCTCCCCCTTGGGGAGGGAATGAAATACCTGACCTTTTCCTTTTCCTCTTTGCTGTGCTCTGGGCGACACTACTTGCAACTCCGTTGTTTAAGCATAAGCATATCCGCCAGCCACCGCTAGCTACGCAAGTAATTTATGTACATTAGTGCGTGTGTGTGCGCGCGCACGTTTGTGAGTCTAATCTGTGTATAAATATAATATTCCAATTAAGTTATAGTCTATAAGCGAAACCTGCCACAATTTTAGTCCGCTAATTGTACAGTTTTCCGGAAAGATTTTTCTATTCAAAACAAAGTTCGATACACAACATATTTTAACAAATACACATGTTGACTACGCGTCGGCGGAAACCAGTCAAAATCTCGACACTTATTTTTCGCCAAAAAATTCCACGGAAGACTTAAATACCATACGACAGGAATTACAGTGTACTTACCATAATGTGAATCACAATCACTCTTTTCGAGATATGGACTTTCACTATCAGTTTGATCAAAAATTCGTTTAATAAAAAAATTTCCTGCTGCCGAATCAAATCTGAAGCTCTCTTAATGAACGTCATTGGTGCGAAAGTTATATAAAATCAAGTTTGGAGAAAACACAATTTGTGGTGGTATCATGTGATGCATCGAACAGAAAATCTACTAAACTGCTACATGTGTTAATGCGTTATTGCCAAATGGAAACTGATTTTCGTATAAAAACAAGTGTGTTAAAAATTCATAGCATTCCAGACGAGACCTCTGATACTGTTTCAAGTATATTAATGGATACTACGAGTATTCGCTGTTACAATCTAGAAAACAAAGTAGTAGGCTTTCTTGCCGATAATGCACCTCTAAACTTCGGAAGCATAAATAAAAAACATTCGGAAACGTGCACTTTAAATTAGAAACTACATTAAATAAAGGTATTTTACCTATAGAATGTGGAGCACATATTATTAACAATGCTTTATGACTTGCCACCTCCAAAACAGTTCCAATTGATATTGAAAATTTAGCATTTAAAATTTATAATCACTTCAGCATTTTCACAGTTAGAACCGAAACGTTGAAATCCTTTTGTGAATTTATAGGCTGCCATTGTAAGGGGCTCTTGTATCACTCTAAAACACGTTTTTTGTCTCTTTTACCTTGCTTAGAAAAAAATTATGATTGTATGAACCGTTAAAATCATATTTTTTAAGTGAAGAACACTAACCTGCTATTGTTGTCAACTTCGTCAAAGAAGAAAGTAGTGAATTGTGGCTGTATTTTCTACAAGCAAAATTACAAGTTTTTAATGAAATTATTACAAAAATTGAAAAGGAAGAAATAACAGCAGTCGAAGTGTCAGTATTTTACATTGATCCAAAAGTATGAAGATGGATTTGGAAAAAAAACTTTTTTACAGCAAAAAATCGTCTGAAGAAAATGGTTGATAACTGTTCAATAAACGAGGAATACGCATATTCTGATTTTATGCCGAAATTATAGCTTATCTCAAAACATGGGAAAGACGGTCTTTTGTAGGTGTAAATAAAATGAAATATTTTTTCCTAAAAACAACAACAGATGAAGAATTTCATGTGTCGTTTTCCTACTTTTACACACAACCAAAAAACGGTGTCAACGATAATTATATTTTCGATACATATTATGCCATTTCAAGATGTGTTACAGAACACATTAATGAATGGGAAGAAGAGAAACAAAATATGTATGGAAGATGGGCAGCTGTCTGATTTAAAGTGAATGTGACTTAAGAATTGTTAAGTCTTTAACTCGTTTTATTTTTACTTTACCATGTTCTAATGCTCACTGTGCGAGACTTTTCAGTGTGATAAAAGATTACTGGAGGGTTGAAAAAAGTAGATTAAGTGTCTGTACATTGAATCAGGTGATGAAAGTAAAATACAATGTAAACTTGACTTGCCAGGAATTTCGATATAAAATTAAGGACGATTTAAGTTTATTAAGAAAGGCTAAGTTGTCAGAAAGGAAAAGGCCATGTATTTCATTCCCTCCCCAAGGGGGAGGGCGGGCTGCTCGAGCTTTCAGAGCCCCTTCAGCCACAACCACGGATTCCCAGCATACATACATACACTACGTATATATGTATGGTGGGCTTAAGGATGGGTATGGTCAGGATAGGATCGGAAGGAATGGAGTTAGGGTTCTGAGGGGGAAAAATACTACCCCAGCATTCGCCTAAGTAGCCGCATATGGTGTGCATATACGCAGTGACCATGCCGCTACATGTGTATGAGGAAAACCCCTGAAAAAACATCATACAAGGTAGACGATAACGGGAATCGAACCCATTACCTCCCGAATGCTAAGCAGGTTGTGTCACCACTACTCTACCAGCTCAGTGTTAAGTTGTCAGAAAAATGCTATAAATAAAGGTTTATTAATTATTTTCCAAATGTACTTTTTTTAATTCGGAAATTTCTCACCCCAACAAATCGAATCTTTGAACTGTATTTTTTAGAAAATCGAAATAAGCGTATGTAATGTAAGGGTACATTACATGGCAACATGGTGGGTTAGATTACCCTGTACAGGGTGTCCCAAATTGGATAGTTTTGCAAGGTATCTCGAAAACTAGAAGAGTTAGAAAAAAAGTAGTTAAGATGTCATGACTTATTTTCTAATTAAACTAACCATGGTTCAATCAGATCTTCAGTAGGTTGTTGCATTTTCAAGCTACAGGGCGATTTTTGAAAATTGACAAAAACTGTCTTCAAATATCTTTTTTATTTTAATAAATATCAAAAAAATGTAGAGGTACTTTTGATAGACAAACCAAAACAGAGTTCAGTGCAGTGCACTATGTTTTTTTAAAGGGTCCAGGTAAGTAGATATGACATAAACTTATGATTTTTTTAATGGGACACCCTGTATATTTTGGGTCAGTTCGTTTCCATTTTTAATCCTCTTTCACTTAATATAATATATGACATATATTTCTTATAGTTTATGCTACAGGGTAAATTATGTGTCGCATTAATCAACAAGTCGTTTATAAATAGAACACACGTTTTATTATAATGTTGTTTATAATTTATTTTATTATGTACACAAAATATTAATGAACGGTATTTTTGTTATACGGTGGTCAAAAGAATTGAAATGTATTATTTTATCACACAATTTATAATAAATAATAATAAGTAACCTATATTTAATTAATTTTATTTACAATATTTAAGTTAATAATGGTATTTGCATAGGTCCATGTAATCATTTAATTATAATTATTGTTTTTGTTGAATCCCTAATATACGTATTCCATAAATAACCTAAAATAAGTATATTTAGGGTCTGCCATAAATAAATGTAATACGTATCAAGTAGCCCTGGATACTGTCACCATTAAATCTTAACAAAGAAGACAAATGAATAATTTTTAAGTGTCAAAATTTGATAATCGCAATAAGTCGCTATCTATAACATTAAATATGAATTTTGAGAATTTCGAAAAATACGACATATTCGTAGCCTACATCGAGAGCGGAAAAAACGCAAATGCTACGTCTGAATTGTATTTCCAAAGATACCCTGAAAGAAGACAGCCGGAAGTAAGAACTTTTAAAAGGCTTAATGACAATCTACGAGAACATGGATGTTTCAATAAACTTTGGAATAATTATAACAGAAACAACGAAGAGAAAGAGATAAATACTTTGGGGTACGTACATGCTAAACATAAAACGTCTTTAAGGAAAATTGAAAAGGAAATAGGTGTTACAAGAACTACGGCAGGAAGGATTTTAAAAAAGCATAAGTTTAAACCTTATCGGACATCTGCCCGACAATTATTGCGTCCAACCGATAACCAACGAAGAATTCAGTTCGCTGAGTGGTATATTGGTAAATGCAACGTAAATCCCACTTTTTATTCCATCATAATATGGAGTGATGAAGCCCGCATTACTAGTGCCGGAATATTTAATAGACATAACGAATTATATTGGAACGATATAAATCCCCATTTAGTGCGGGGTATAAGGAGGCAAGGAAGATTTGGGTTTAATGTTAGTTGTTTTCTTAACCACAACAAACTGATATATTGCATATTTGAAGACACACTTACGGCTGTTGGGTATGTGGATATTTTGGACACAAATTTAACTGAAATACTTGCGGATGAGGTGTGAGCTGAGAGGGACACGTTCTGGTTTCAACAAGATGGAGCTCCTAGCCACAATTCTTTAATTATAAGAGATTATTTAAATGAGAAATGTCCTAATCAATGGATTGGAACCAATGGACCGGCAAGATGGCCTCCACGTTCGCCAGAAGTTAACCCTCTTGATTTTTTCGTGTGGGGATTTTTAAAAAATAAAATTCATAAGAATTATAATATAATAATAATAACAAAGAAGATTTACTACATTGTGTTCAAGCGTCATTTAGAAAAATAAAACCTATTCAAATACTGAATACTGTAAGATCTGTACGTAAAAGATGCCAACTGATCATCCGAGAAAATGGAGGACATTTTAAACATTTATTGTAGTTTTTATATTTGGGCAAGGAAATTTAATTTTTTATTTTTGTTTTTATTTTGCAATTGTTGTGTTATTTTTAATGTATTTGTAAGTCTTTGTTTAACCGAGATTATATATTTCCTTATTTACTTCAAAATTGTTACTAACTTCCTTTATGTTTATTATTTTAACATATACCTACCTATCTTTGAGAGATAAAATCATACAGTTATTCATATTTCATTTATTTACTATATAAAATAAATTATAAACAACATTATAATAAAACATACAGAGTGTTCTATTTATAAACGACATTATTGTTATATGCGACACATAATTTATCCTGTAGCATAAACTATAAGAAATATATCGGTCATATGTTATATTAGGTGAAAGAGGATTAGAAATGGAAACGAACTGACCCAAAATATACAGGGTGTCCCATTAAAAAAAACATAAGTTTATGTCATATCTACTTACCTGGACCCTTTAAAAAAATATAGTGCACTGCACTGGACTCTCTTTTGGTTTGTCTATCAAAAGTCCCTCTTCATTTTTTTGATATTTATTAAAATAAAAAAGATATTTGAAGAGAGTTTTTGGCAATTTTCGAAAATCGCCCTGTAGCTTGAAAATGCAACAACCTACTGAAGATCTGATTGAACCATGGTTAGTTTAATCAAAAATAAGTCATGACATATTAACTACTTTTTTTCTAACTCTTCTAGTTTTCGAGATACCTTGCAAAACTATCCAATATGGCACACCCTGTACTTGGAATTGTGAAAGAAGCTGTATAAGGAGCAAATGGTAACTTTATCCTTTGGCTACGAAAGGAGTTTTCAGTATATAAACAAAATAACAAGTTTATTAAAGTTTCATTATAGCGCATCATTTATTTCCATTGTAATATGATGTAGGAAGTGTGGCTATTAAATAACGAGATTGACGCTGTAAAACATTTTATTTTGATATAATATGGGAAGTGTGGCTATTAAATAACAAGACTGACGCTTTAATAGTATATTATGACACTAATGCATAATAGAGCCTTTAAAGCATAAGCAGCGAGTTTAAGGCCATGACGCGCAGCAGAGTGGCCTTAACGTTGCTTAACGGCGGCTATTATGCATTGTGTCATACGATATTTTATGAATGCGTAATTATAATAGTAATTATAGTAATAACTACAATCATTACAATGAAAAAAATCAAATTAATAATTTCCATGCATTTTATCGAGTGGGTAGGTAAATGTCATTTTTTGACATTTCATTTAATTATTAAACGTTATTCTTGTACGTATTTAATATTTATTTAGAATATTTTTTCTGTTCATGTTACTTGTTTTGAGATAAAGTAAACAATTTGATTAATTTGGCATTTCACAATAAAATCTGACATGATCTAATCATATTTATTGAAGCGGTTACCTAGCTACCTTTATACGCACGGTGTGCGATAAAGACCCGATTATGCACTCTTTTGGATTTGTTTTGTATGGTTTATGATACATAAATACTAAAAAAACATTTTATTTTGATATAATATAGGAACTGACGCTGTAAAACATTTTATTTTGATTTAATAGCAACACTTCGTATTTTAGTAAATTTAAAGTTTCAAGTTTAATCGCTCGAATCGATTTCTAGGTCTTTGGATGATGATTCTGTAACGTTAATTATAAACACTGCAATATCATCTTGAAGGTTACCAGCTATCCACATCTTACTTTCAACGATCTTTACATGACTAATATAATGTTGCTAATTTTCAATCGTTACTTTTTTGTAACCAAATTTTATTAATTCCTCCATATCTTTAACTTTAAAAGTCTTGTTATTCATTTCAATTTAATTAATGATGTTTGACTTGTACCCATACCATTTCTATTGGGTTTAATTCGTAATGGTAAGGAGGCAAACGAAGAACCTCATGACTTCTTTCTTGTGCCATAACATCAAGTTTATTTTTATCATATACATGCCTCACTTGTGCTACAGTAGCCAATCTCGCTTCAACATGTTATCCTCAATGGGCATTTCTTTCTTACTAAGCCGATCTACAATTTATTCTTTTCTCCATATCATCTTTGGAATCTTCTCTACCTTCGTGCTGTGATAAGAAGCACTGTCAATGACGACAATTAAGTTGGGTAGTATACTTGGAATGCGTTGATTGACAAACCAGTTGTCGTAAGTGTCTGTATCCATTTCATTGTGCACATTTGGCAGGTGGTAGGCATGTATACTCCATGCCAGCCGGGGAGGTACCACCACCCTTACCATGGGCTCCTTAATATTGGGTCTCCGATTTTCTGAGCTCGGTAAGGGCTGCCAGTTACCTTTTCCATCATCCCTAATCTATTCTCATCCTTATTCTTCCTTCTCGCCCTCACTGTCTTCCTATCGGATTAAAAGTCCCAAATTAAAAAATAAGATGGCTGTGGTTTCTAGGGTTATAAATTCCGGATGTAAAATCCTGCCCCATTCGGATCTCCGGGAGGGCAGGGCCCAAGCGACCTCGGTCATCGAAGGTATCAACTTTCTGATTCACTACTGCAACATCCGCGGTATCAGGTCTAATCTTAATGCTATTCACCAACATCTTGAACAATTACAACCTGATATTTTGTTTCTATCTGAAACACAAGTCTCCTCTGAAAGCTCCGAGTCACCCGACTTGCAATTTCCTCAATACCACCTTCACTCTAACTTTCGATATAAAGGAGGCGTATGTGCCTACATCAAGGACAGAATTGCTTGCAAGAGGGTTTCTTCCTTAGAAAATAAAAATTTTGACGTGATTTGGTTTAAACATTCTGGTCCTAATTTTGTGAAATTCTACTGTTGCATTTATAGATCTCCTAATGACAGCAGCTTTCAAGACTTCTTTGATTACCTTATTATGAAAGTTGACTATCTCATGTCTCAGTTTTTATCTTGCGATATCTCATTTGTAGGCGATTTCAATGTTCATAACTCTAATTGGCTTCAGTTTTCATCTACTACAAATCCCGCTGGTCATAGTGCAGAAACATTTGCTATTTCATGTGATCTCACACAAATGATTTCTGAACCCACAAGAATCCCTGATAACCCTAACCATACTCCACATCTTCTAGATCTCTTTCTTACATCAAACCCTCTTGCTTATAAAACTTCCGTTCTTTCACCTTTAGGTCTTTCCGACCATTGTCTAATAAAAATCATTTCTACTGTACCTAATTCCACTGTTGTTCGCAAAACCGATAGAAACTTGTGGTGTTTTAAGTCAGCTCGATGGAGTGATTTACGGGATTTCTTTGCAACCTTTCCATGGCGTGAATATTGTTTTAAGTCGTCCTCTTCTTCGGACATCGCTCTTTCAGTATCTGAAGTCATCCTCATGGGGATGGAGTTATACATTCCCAAAAAACAGTACCGTATAGGTCATTCAGGTTCCCAACCCTGATTCAATAAGGCTTGTGCTGATGCAATATCTTTAAAAAATAAATGTTACATTAAATGGAAATCTAATAAATCGGTCGACAGTCATATGGAATACGTTGGTGCTAGAAATATCTGCAAAAGTGTCATCACTAAAACTAAAAAGTTGTTCGAACAACGAAAATTCAATGAACTAGCTACATCTCCTTTAGGCAGTCGTAAATTTTGGTCTTTAGCTAAAGCCATTAGTAAAAACTTTGGAACATCTTCATTTCCCCCCCTGGCGTCTATTGACGGATCGGTATTTGCTGATTCTGTAGACAAAGCCAACGTTTTTGTGGATTTGTTTGCATCAAACTCGTGTCTCAATGATTCTGGAAAAGATGTGCCCCTAGTCAACTCTTCTTCATACGCTATGAAACCAATTCATTTTCGGTACAAGCTCTTGGAATCGATCATCAGTAGACTTGATCTCAATAAGGCGACTGGCCCAGACGGTATCCCAGCTATTGTCTTAAAGAAATGTTCCCCCGAACTAGTACCAGTACTATCTAAGCTCTATACGATCTCTATATCTTCTGGGGAATTCTCTTCATCATGGAAATTAGCAAATGTTCAACCTATTTCCAAAAAAGGCGATAAGACCGATCCCTCAAATTACCGACCATTTGCCATCACCTCCATTTTGTCTAAAATCATGGAAAAAGCAATCAATCAGCAACTACTCACGTTCCTTGAAACTAACAAACTCCTTAGTGACCACCAATATGGGTTTAGGCAAAGTCGTTCAACAGGCGATCTTCTTTCATATGTGACCCAAGTTTGGAACAATACACTAGAGCAGTCCGGTGAAACAGTTGTAGTCGCTTTAGATATCTCAAAGGCATTTGACCAAGTTTGGCATAAGTGTTTACTTGCCAAACTCACCTCATTTGGGTTAAATGATATGCTCATCAACTGGGTTTCTAGTTTCCTTGATAAAAGACGAATACGTGTCGTAGTTGATGGCTTTTTTTCAAAAGAAGTTAGCATTAAGGAGGGCGTACCACAGGGATCCGTTATAGCGCCTACACTTTTACTACTGTACATACATGACCTTATTTCTTCAACAACTAACCCCATCCATTGCTTTGCTGACGATAGCACTCTTCACTGTAGTTCATCTCAGTCTACTCATAGTGATAATTCACCTTCTATGTCAAATCAAGAAATTAAAGCTGAAATGGCAAATTCAATCAACAAAGACATTCAACGTATTCTCGAATGGGGAAGCAATAATCTAGTTAAATTTAATGCTAACAAAACTCAGTGTTGCCTTGTGTCCGCCAAAAAAGATCGATCATTTCCTATTGTAAGTATGAATGGCTCGGTTCTAAAGTTTTCAGACTCTATTACTCTGTTGGGTATGACTGTATCTTCAAATCTCTCATGGGTAGACCATCTTCTGTCAGCTACCAAAACAGCTGCTCGTAAAATAGGCTTTTTGTACAGATCTAAGCAGTACTTTACCTCTCGACAACTCCTTCTGCTGTATAAGGCCCAAATTCGGCCTCATCTGGAATATAATTCTCACCTCTGGGTTAGTGCTCCCCAATACACTCTCGATATCGTTGATCGTATTCAAAAGAGAGCCGTCGTTAACTTCTCACATACAGTCCCTTGAGCATAGAAGGATGGTTTCAGTTCTATCTTTGTATTATCGTTATTACAACGGTTATTGTGCTGCTGAATTATATTCTTTGATACCATCTCGGGCTATCTTTTCGAGAAACACTCGGTTCGCTCATTCACATCATCAGTATGCAGTACAAATCTCCACTTGTCGTACCAAACGGGCAAAATCCACATTTTTCTACACGGCTTCTAAACTCTGGAATGATCTCCCTAGTTCCTGTTTTCCTCTCACTTATGATATGAGAAAATTTAAGGTAGCTGTTCATAGGCATCCATTGGCAATTCATTATCCCTCTATCCATCCTCCTAAGTGTTCCTGAGTGCTTTAGCACGATAGGCCTAATTTAGTCTGTTCAGGTCCACAATCATAAAAAAAAACATCGGCTGTGTTCTTTTTACAGAGAAAAGTAAGTTCCGCACCAGAATAAAATCATTATAGCCACCAGCGTGAACTAAGGCAAATCGGGGTAGAAGACCACTTGGTGATTTTAAGCCTGTACTGAGTCCTTCAACGAATGCCTGCCGACCACTTTCAATAACGGTGTCACATCATGCCTTACTAACTGTGTGCTCCACGTTAACCCACGATCCATCGGTGTATATAATATATTTACCAAAAAGTGAACATTGTTAACTATGCGAAATACGACATTATTTTATAATCATGTGATCAGAGATTGAACAAAAAGGCTAAGTACCTACCTTCTTCTCGGAACTTTCTTGATGCATCATATGTATTTATGCTTCCATCTTATAATGTCATCATGTTGTAACCTAACTTGATTATATTATCGCCAAATGGTAATAACAATAATGAAGTTAAAGTATAAAATAAAGTGCCGTTGACTCATCAGTAGATTGAGATAGGGGACGGTTCAATTTACGCACCTGAAATACTGCCTGCGTTTCAATGGCTTCATTATTTTACTTATGCCTAATTAATAAAAAAATTATGTATTAAGTATAAAATATAATTAAATGAATTCTCGGGCACCATGTTATCTTTGACAGGAATAACAAAACCTATTTAATGAACTTTAAAAGCTTTCTAGTAATAACAAAAAATAACAATATGCAATTAAATTTATTTACCAAATTTATGGATAATAAGGAGAGGAAAGAAAAAGGTTTTTAAAGCTAAGCTTAAAACTAAAAATTCACCACTATATAAATACCTCTGTATAACAATTTTCCAAACGACAGCTTCCAGTGTTTAATATGGATAAGGAACGGTCAGCTAGAATGATAGCGTTTCACAACGTCCTTGCGAGTCTTGTAATAACGCGATCAACTCTGTCTTTGTAAAAATTTTCAATCCAATAAACTTATTGTATTCTTGTTATTTGAATGAAGAGAAACTTGCGAAAATAAGTACTTAAGTAAAACTTGCCATTAAAAATTATTAAGTATACAAGGTAATTAATTAAAAAGGGCGTACTTAAAAGTAGTACTTAAAAATTGCATACTTGAAAAGTGTAAATTTACGTGTAAATTAACGTTCAAATTAACGTGTATATTAACGTTCAAATTACCGTGTAAATTAACGTTCAAATTAACGTTCCAATTAACGTTCAAATTAACGTATAAATTATCGTGCCTAAAAAACAAACAAATGCTTAGTTTAAACTATACTGAATTAAAAAAATAACTTACCACCAAAATTTTCTTGATGGCACGAATATAAAAAATTAATTAAAAATCATTCTTATTGCTGTTAACATTCAGCATTAACTGAATTACAAAAGCTTTCTGAATAACTCAAGTATATTTAATATTCACGCTTGCGCGAATACAATAATATAAATCCAATTTTTTAAGAAAGGGAACTAAAACTATTTATGTAATATTACACCCAAAAGATTTGTTCTAGGAAATGCCAATTAAATTGCCAGTATTCAAATCTACACATTAATAATTAAAATTCTAATATTATGCCAAATAGATGAACGATTCTTAAATTAATGTACTTTTAATACAACCACAAAGAAAAAGGTTGTTACACACCCTCCTAAAATTTGGACTCGGAGATCACCAAAGCGGAGATTCCAAACACTAAGCTAATTAAAATATAAGCAATTTTGAAAAATAACAAGAAAATGTACGAAGAAGTACGGAAAATGTGGAGACGTTGGTCAGGAAAGACCCTCGCAACACCAAAAAGCTAATGACGCGCTACCACCCGCACACGCCACTAGTCGAGAATCAAGGACCCGAAACCTTAAATAAAGTAAAACTTTAACTGGTGGGGTTAGTGAAGCAAACCACCATCAGAAGAGCAAAATGAGTATCCGGTAAAAAATTTGATTCTAAGGTAAAAACGAACGGAAACCGTAACCTACCATGACCTGAAGGGACAGTGGGCAGAGAACCCGGAAACGGTCATCGTGCAACTTCATAAAAATCAAGCTAAACGCCACTCTACTCGAGAGTATAAGTATTAAAAAAATCCTTGCGGACTAACAATAAATAATCGCGAGATTTGAGGTGGAGAGAGCGGTTCAATTACCCTACCCGGTGGTCTCAAACCAAGCCTCCTAGGTACATAACACAACTACCACAGTCACGTTCGATAAGTAAGTCAAAATCGGTAAACCTAAGAAACGACTATTTTCATGGCAAATTAGCTCAGGATGCTTCGTCGTGGAGAACAAGAGAGGCCACTCTACCCTTCATGAGATTCAGGTTTCATGTTGTTCCACAGTCATCGTCCAAGACTCAACATACCCTAACTAACACGCACGCATTATAAATAAATCGAAATCTAGGTGAGATAGCAAAGAGAAAGATTATGCACTCTTACGAACACAACAACCCCCTCCTAAAACTACCAAAACGTCATAATTAGGAAGTGAACTAATCGAGGTTGACACGAGGCGAACCGAAGTCCTCAAGCACCGTCCAAGAATAGTGACACTACACAAATCAGGAAAAATAAAATAATCAAATCAATCAAAAAATAAAAATGTATAGAAGCTTTACTAGTTTTCTTATCCATGGTTATGAGTTTTACACGTCAAATTAACGATCAGAGGTAAACTCAAAATAGTTATCTTCAATTGTACTATTGTAACAATAGCAAATTGTAAATCCAATAAAGGAAGATAATCTGCCTGAGAACTAATGTCCCACAAAGTCGGCAATTCAATCACACAATGGGATCTAAATATCAACCATCGTGCTAAACAAATGTAGCAAAAATCATGCTCACAAATGTAGCAAAAAATAAGTGTTTTGCAAAGCCACAAATATAAAATAAAATAATGTGCGAAATAAGCACAAAATAAAATTATTTTGAAAAATTATCAAAATAATTAAAAAATATAAATAAGAAAACCAGAATGTAAAAAATACTAAAATCGAAAAATAATTAAAAGAATACTAAAAATAATAACTAATGAGGTTTTAAATCCTTAACATGAAAAACACCTAAGGGTTTATTACCAATAGGAGTGGCCAATCGGTACGTAGTTGGACCTACCACCTCAATAACTTTTGCTTCAATAAATTTTGGAGCTAACTTTTGACTATAATTTTAGTCGCATCAGATAAAGTAAAATTCTTTTCCAAACTAAATCGCCAACGTTTAATTTCAACTGACGACATCGCAAATTGTAAGATTTCGAATTTCTTTCGTAAGCCGCATGTAAATTTTGTTTAACATGTTTAAAAATGGGTGAAAGTTCATTTAAATCTTGAACTAATTGTTCACGGTTAGTAATAAATAAATCATCCTCTTTGAAATCCTTTAGTCGACCATAAAAATCTCCAGAAATAGGAACTGTCCGACCAAACGCCAAAAGGAAGGTGAAAATTTCGTAGACTCATGAACAGCGTTACGATTTAAATTAAAACAATTCAACATAGAAGAAGTACAATCTAGTACAATCTAAGAAAAATAAAAATGGAATTTACACACAAATAACACAAAAATATGTTAAACTTTCCCATCTAAACTACTACCATAAAAATTTAAATATATAAACAAGAACGGAACTCTTAAAAATTTGTAAATATTCCAATTAATTTGGAAAAAAGCTTAAGCAGGAATACTAACTAAAGTATTAATATTGTCATGTGACTAGAAATAAAATAATCTAAATTTGTAATTCATTTCAAAGTTTTCGTTAAATGGATTCAATAAATTCTAATAAATTTAATCGTATAAAAATTCATTATCAAAAGTAATGTAATTCAAGCGTTTCAAAATTTAAATAAATGTATTAACAATTGAATGTTAAGAAGTTTATCAATAACAAAACTTAAATATGATAATTGAGATTTACAAAATTCACATTTATCTTTTAATTAATATTTAACTTGGCATCATTTAGCCTTTAAAAGTACTAAAAACAATATCGTTTAAATAACAAAAAACTGAATGGGATAAATCATGACCTAGAATTGAATCTATAAATCGTTGTAATGTATCATAATCAAATATAGAATGCATTTTTTAATAATTCAGTTACATAAAATGTAATCAAAGCAATTTGGATTGATCTTTTCTGCATTTAACAGACGTCTTAAAAGTTTACGCTTCTCTTCCACAATTAACCGTTCTGCTCCACTTACATTGCGAAATTGTAGTTCAATTAATAATTCATCACTATAAAGAACATCAACTAAATAATTTACAGTTGACATCGTAACATATTATATAACACACTCAATAAAGTTCATTATATAAACACATAAAAAACCAAGCGTAACCTAAATCGTAACACTCCTTAAAATTCTGTCAACTCTACATAAAATCAATTAAAAATATAAACAATCACAAGTAACAATAACTAGCATTGAAACATCAGCAATTCCCTTTTTCTGGCCCCACAAAAATATTAACACAAATGTAATAAAAACAATAAATTTCAAGCTATAAAAATCAAAGTAAGTAATAAGAATCAATGTAATAAATTTCAATGTCCCTGCTCGCCGCGCCAAAGTGTAACCTAACTTGATTATATTATCGCCAAATGGTAATAACAATAATGAAGTTAAAGTATAAAATAAAGTGCCGTTGACTCATCAGTAGATTGAGATAGGGAGGGTTCAATTTACGCATCTGAAATACTGCCTGCGTTTCAATGGCTTCATTATTTTAGTTATGCCTAATTAATAAAAAATTATGTATTAAGTATAAAATATAATTAAATGAATTCTCGGCACCATGTTATCTTTGACAGGAATAACAAAACCTATTTAATGAACTTTAAAAGCTTTCTAGTAATAACAAAAATAACAATATGCAATTAAATTTATTTACCAAATTTATGGATAATAAGGAGAGGAAAGAAAAAAGGTTTTTAAAGCTAAGCTTAAAACTAAAAATTCACCACTATATAAATACCTCTGTATAACAATTTTCCAAACGACAGCTTCCAGTGTTTAATATGGATAAGGAACGGTCAGCTAGAATGATAGCGTTTCACAACGTCCTTGCGAGTCTTGTAATAACGCGATCAACTATGTCTTTGTAGAAATTTTCAATCCAATAAACTTATTGTATTCTTGTTATTTGAATGAAGAGAAACTTGCGAAAATAAGTACTTAAGTAAAACTTGCCATTAAAAATTATTAAGTATACAAGGTAATTAATTAAAAAAGGGCGTACTTAAAAAGTAGGTACTTAAAAAATTGCATACTTGAAAAGTGTAAATTTACGTGTAAATTAACGTTCAAATTAACGTTCAAATTAACGTAAAAATTATCATTCAAATTAACGTTCAAATTAACGTTCAAATTAACGTATAAATTATCGTGCCTAAAAAAACAAACAAATGCTTAGTTTAAACTATAATACTGAATTAAAAAAATAACTTACCACCAAAATTTTCTTGATGGCACGAATATAAAAAATTAATTAAAAATCATTCTTATTGCTGTTAACATTCAGCATTAACTGAATTACAAAAAGCTTTCTGAATAACTCAAGTATATTTAATATTCACGCTTGCGCGAATACAATAATATAAATCCAATTTTTTTAAGAAAGGGAACTAAAACTATTTATGTAATATTACACCCAAAAGATTTGTTCTAGGAAATGCCAATTAAATTGCCAGTATTCAAATCTACACATTAATAATTAAAATTCTAATATTATGCCAAATAGATGAACGATTCTTAAATTAATGTACTTTTTAATACAACCACAAAAAAAAGGTTGTTACAATGTTCAACAGAGATACTGTTACGTCGCATGTTTTGAAACCCAAAACCCATACCTTTCAAGAGGTTGAATAGTGTACTACGTTTAAAATTTGGTAAATCATCACCATTAATGGAAGAAAGGATACTACTATTCATCGTTGGTGGAATGTTTTCATTTAAAAAAATGTGCACTTTAGGTCGAATAATTGACTGTATATTCTGGTCATGTAGATGAAGATGATCATTGAGTTCGTTTCATGCGTTTTTCCGCACTAGCTACTGCTCCAGTTTGATCTTTCTCTTTATAGCATATATAGTATGCTCTGTGCAACATAAAGCTTTGCTGGCTTCTGTAACACCTGCACTAACGTTCATTGTGGCCAAGAAATAATTAAATAGATTTATAATGAGACATTTCTCCTTACGGCTGAAGTGTTTTATGTTTGCAGGTCCAGATTCAACTTCTACTCCATATGATACAAAACTCTACAAAATATCCTCAATTATACAATTATAGAAATTATTCATCATTACCATATAAGACGCGTGATGAGATGTAGGCGCTCTGAAAATAACGATTTTTAATAAATGGAGTTAGCTTAATTCGATAAATATCGTAGAAGAAGCAATCAATATACTTGACAGTACACGGAGTTGATATTAATTTGTTATTAAATTACATTTTACGTTTGACAACATCACCATGAAGAACAAGGATCACCTTAGAAATGACCACAGATAGTAAAAGGGAGAGTTACTCCATAAGAACCCGCACTGAATTTAGAGGTTTGGACAGACTATTTATTTATTTATATAAAAATTTACTGGTTAGAGACGAAAGTTGTTGATTTTTTGTTAGACCGTACCTTGGTCACATTGTATTAGCAAAATAATAGACAATAAAATAAACAGTAAGCGCCGTTGTCAGAGTAATGATTGCAAAGTTGACGAGACTTTTTGGGAAGTTAACTATCAGTTTTACATTTGTAATCAAAATATTTGCATCTAATTAATTAATATTTTATTGAGTATTTGAGCATTTGAGTAACAAATAAAATATATAACAATACACGGAAGGTATGTGTTTCACTGGTTCCAGAAAGTTATATCCTTCTGTCCGCCAGTAAAACTCTTTTTACCTTGCTGGTAATGTTATATACTATAATATTTATGTTTTCATACTTGTGCTCACATTTATAAAAAAAGTGTGTTTTCTGTCATTCTTAGTACTTTTAGATGTCTTATAAGGTGCAAAAATCGACAGATTTTCTTATTTTAATCGTGTAGAAAGGAAAACCTGAACAAAATTAATCAACAAATTCCCAATTCGGCAGGAAAGAGCAACTTATTCGCTTCAATTAATCTCAAATTTCTAGAAAACGTTATTTTCTGTATTATAAAGATTACGTACATTATAAGCGTACACGTTTGCTTTAATCCTATCGATATACGTTAATTACTTTATGTTACATAAGTAAATTTTTTTATAAAATTGTTTTAAATTTTCATTCCTTGATGTACATTTACTTGAGCTGGTGTTAAAAGCAAAACTAAGAAATAAAGTGCAATAAAAGGTTTATGTGTAATAAAAGTTAAAAACTTTCTTTATTGCTCACTGAGGAAATAATAAATAAATATTTTGATGGACTTCTCCAACTTTTTTTAGGTTTGATGATTTATTATTATGCAATACGAACGACGTGCTTGATTCAATTATTTAAGCTATATTCAAAAATCAATACGTGTATTAGCTTACATCGTGAAGGCGTACAATGGAGAAACTTTAAATATTAAGTTACTATTTTATAAAATAGAGTAATGATCATAATTAACGTTCAAAATAAAATTACAAGAACGTTAGATGTTTACAAGCAGTGTAGAGAAGGCAACCAATGAAAATTGAAAATATTAATAAGTGTTTCATGCGATTATCCGTTATAATAATTCTTATAATTTGCAAATACTCAAACTTAAGTAGTTGCAATAGTTTGCCTTATTTAGGATTTACATTGTCATGTGCGAAGCACTCATAAGTACAGTTTCGTGAAAAAAACCATCACGATACGAATAATACGTTCCTAACACTTTAAAACCACCTAAACCAATTTTAGCTGGATGTCTGTGGGAGTGTGCGAGTGTGTACATAAGCATGTGTGTACGTACGTGCGTGCGCAGGTGGGTGTGTCGTGTGTATGTGGGTGTGTAGGTGAGTGGATGTGTGGGTGTGTGGGTATGTAGGTGTATGGGTGTGTGGGTGTCTCTGTATTACTGGGGGTTAGGAGGTGGGGCGGAGTGCGTGTGAGCAAGTGCGAGCGTGCATAAGGGCGTGGTGCGTGTGTCCGTGTTAGCGTGTTCGTGGTCGTGTTCGTATCCGTGCTCGTGTTCCTGTTCGTGGTCGTGTTCGTGTTGGTGTTCATGTTCGTGTTCGTGTTCGTGTTCGTGCTCGAGTTTGCATGTGCGTTTACGTTTGTGTTTGTGTTTGGGTTTGCGTTTGCGTTTGCGTTTACGTTTGCGTTTGCGTCTACGTCTGCGTCTGCGTCTGCGTCTGCGTCTGCGTCTGCGTCTGCGTCTGCGTCTGCGTCTGCGTCTGCGTCTGCGTCTGCGTCTGCGTCTGCGTCTGCGTCTGCGTCTGCGTCTGCGTCTGCGTCTGCGTCTGCGTCTGCGTTTGTGTTTGCGGTTGCGTTCGCGTTCGCGTTTGCGTTTGCGTTTACGGTTGGGTTTGCGTTTGCGTTTGCGTTTGTGTTTGCATTTGCGTTTGCGTTTGGGTTTACGTTTGCGTTTGCGTTTGCGTTTCCGTTTGAGTTTGCGTTTGAGTTTTATTACAGCGAAGCTGGAATATTGTACCCGGCTTAAGTGCTAGCTCAACTCAGGGGGATGGACCCATTTCCCGATATAATTGCTGGATTAACTTACCTCTAGAAACCCGGATGCGCCACTCTCTTTAGAAATACTATTAGGTACCAGCTCTGGTAAGAGAAAGCCAGAGTCGACCATAAGGTTAGATTCGTAACAATAAAGTCAGGTAACACTTACAGCAAATACAAAAGACTGAGAACGTAGTTTCCAATCTGAATATTTATTGTAAATAAAAAAAATTCAAACATAACCTAGTTAGAACCAAAAAGGTACGTCAGTAATTAAACAGGTTATAACACCAAAGTGAGGTTAACTCTTAGCAATCTTACATATATTCAAATAGTTATCATAAACACAAATAGTTCCTGATTAATGTATATTTGAGAAAAAGCAAATACCTTTAATTAAATCAAACGTGTTGTTACACACAATATGAGGATTAATTCTTATGCCAAGAAATAATTAAATAGATTTATAATGAGACATTTCTCCTTACGGCTGAAGTGTTTTCCACTCTGTCGTTTTATGTTTGCAGGTCCATATTCAACTTCTACTCCATATGATACAAAACTCTACAAAATATCCTCAATTATACAATTATAGAAATTATTCATCATTACCATATAAGACGCGAGATGAGATGTAGGCGCTCTGAAAATAACGATTTTTAATAAATGGACTTAGCTTAGTTCGATAAATATCGTAGAAGAAGCAATCAATATACTTGACAGTACACGGAGTTGATATTAATTTGTTATTAAATTACATTTTACGTTTGACAACATCGCCATGAAGAACAAGGATCACCTTAGAAATGACTAAAGCTAGTAAAAGGGAGAGTTACTCCATAAGAACCCGCACTGAATTTAGAGGTTTGAACAGACTATAGTTAAAAATTTACTGGTTAGAGACGAAAGTTGTTGATTTTTTGTTAGACCGTACCTTGGTCACATTGTATTAGCAAAATAATAAACAATAAAATAAACAGTAAGCGCCGTTGTCAGAGTAATGATTGCAAAGTTGACGAGACTTTTTGGGAAGTTAACTGTCAGTTTTACATTTGTAATCAAAATATTTGCATCTAATTAATTAATATTTTATTGAGTATTTGAGCATTTGAGTAACAAATAAAATATATAACAATACACGGAAGGTATGTGTTTCACTGGTTCCAGAAAGTTATATCCTTCTGTCCGCCAGTAAAACTCTTTTTACCTTGCTGGTAATGTTATATACTATAATATTTATGTTTTCATACTTGTGCTCACATTTATAAAAAAAGTGTGTTTTCTGTCATTCTTAGTACTTTTAGATGTCTTATAAGGTGCAAAAATCGACAGATTTTCTTATTTTAATCGTGTAGAAAGGAAAACCTGAACAAAATTAATCAACAAATTCCCAATTCGGCAGGAAAGAGCAACTTATTCGATTCAACTAATCTCAAATTTCTAGAAAACGTTATTTTCTGTTTTATAAAGATTACGTACATTGTAAGCGTACACGTTTCTTTAATCCTATTGATATACGTTAATTACTTTATGTTACATAAGTAAATTTTGTATAAAATTGTTTTAAATTTTCATTCCTTGATGATTAACAATAAATATTTGAAAAATGACTTTTGTCTATGTTATCTTATGTTTAATTTTACTATCGGTACATTTACTTGAGCTGGTGTTAAAAGCAAAACTAAAAATAAAGTGCAATAAAGGTTTATGTGTAATAAAAGTTAAAACTTTCTTTATTGCTCACTGAGGAAATAATAAATAAATATTTTGATGGACTTCTCCAACTTTTTTTAGGTTTGATGATTTATTATTATGCAATACGAACGACGTGCTTGATTCAATTATTTAAGCTATATTCAAAAATCAATACGTGTATTAGCTTACATCGTGAAGGCGTACAATGAAGAAACTTTAAATATTAAGTTACTATTTTATAAAATAGAGTAATGATTATAATTAACGTTCAAAATAAAATTACAAGAACGTTAGATGTTTATAAGTAGTGTAGAGAAGGCAACCAATGAAAACTGAAAATATTACAAGTGCTTCATGCGATTATCCGTTATAATAATTCTTATAATTTGCAAATACTCAAACTGAAGTAGTTGCAATAGTTTGCCTTATTTAGGATTTACATTGTCATGCGCGAAGCACACATAAGTACAGTTTCGTGAAGAAAACAATCACGATACGAATAATACGTTCTAACACTTTAAAACCACCTAAACCAATTTTAGCTTGATGTCTTGGGGTGTGCGAGTGTGTACATAAGCATGTGTGTGTACGTGCGTGCGCAGGTGGGTGTGTCGTGTATGTGGGTGTGTAGGTGAGTGGATGTGGGTGGTGGGTATGTGGGTGTATGGGTGTGGGTGTCTCTGTATGGGGTTAGGAGGTGGGGCGGAGTGCGTGTGAGCAAGTGCGAGCGTGCATAAGGGCGTGTGCGTGTGTCCGTGTTAGCGTGTGTCGTGTTCGTATTCGTGCTCGTGTTCCTGTTCGTGGTCGTGTTGGTGTTCATGTTCGTGTTGTGTTCATGTTCGTGCTCGAGTTTGCATGTGCGTTTACGTTTGTGTTTGTGTTTGGGTTTGCGTTTGCGTTTGCGTTTACGTTTGCGTTTGCGTTACGTCTGCGTCTGCGTCTGCGTCTGCGTCTGCGTCTGCGTCTGCGTCTGCGTCTGCGTCTGCGTCTGCGTCTGCGTCTGCGTCTGCGTCTGCGTCTGCGTCTGCGTCTGCGTCTGCGTCTGCGTCTGCGTCTGCGTCTGCGTCTGCGTCTGCGGTTGCGTTCGCGTTCGCGTTCGCGTTCGCGTTTGCTTTTGGGTTTGCGTTTGCGTTTGCGTTTGTGTTTGCATTTGCGTTTGCGTTTGAGTTTTCGTTTGCGTTTGCGTTTGCGTTTGCGTTTGAGTTTGCGTTTGAGTTTTATTACAGCGAAGCTGGAATATTTCGCAGTGCTAGCTCAACTCAGGGGATGGACCCATTTCGATATAATTGCTGGATTAACTTACCTCTAGAAACCCGGATGCGCCACTCTCTTTAGAAATACTATTAGGTACCAGCTCTGGTAGAAAGCCAGAGTCGACCATAAGGTTAGATTCGTAACAATAGAGTCAGGTAACACTTACAGCAAATACAAAAGACTGAGAACGTAGTTTCCAATCTGAATATTTATTGTAAATAAAAAAAATTCAAACATAACCTAGTTAGAACCAAAAAACGGACGTCAGTAATTAAACAGGTTATAACACCAAAGTGAGGTTAACTCTTAGCAATCTTACATATATTCAAATAGTTATCATAACACAAATAGTTCCTGATTAATGTATATTTGGAAAAAGCAAATACCTTTAATTAAATCAAACGTGTTGTTACACACAATATGAGGATTAATTCTTATGCCACAGTGTACTATGTATTCAGCAAAAAATAAATTAATAACACGGTATATCATATACCTATTTTACTTCAATTAACAAATAGGTGTCGTATCTACAACTGCCTTTAAACAATAACTGACGTTGCCCGTCTATTGAAACTTTAGTATAACAGGTTTCCTTTGCGCTAAACCTAGTAATGTACATAAAAAGAAATTATTAATCGCCACAAAGCGTTTGTTAATAAGGTTAATTTCAAAACAGTTAAAGCGGATTATCGAAAGTCAAAAACAAGCTGATTAATACCAAACAAATTGCTTTAGCTAATCTTTTTCTTTAGTGATCACCAAACATGAAGATCGTACATAGTTCATACAATAAATTCTTTTCGTATTTTACCTGATATGTATATTTATTAAAGCGCATGTAAGCACATGTAATAAGCATTTAGTACAGCAAGCGGAGAAAATTGAGCGGCGGCATAAAGCACAAAAAAAACTAAATAGCTGTTATACTAAACAATCACTTATCTGGTTTTCGTTTTCTTTAGATGCGGGTAGGTCGTCGTACTTGACCGTGTTCAGGTGTGTTGCCAAAGATTAGAGTGAGAATATGTCCCAAGGCCGTTGTCCTTGACGGCGCTTGTAAAATTTGATTCAATTTCTCTAGTCCTCAATTAAACAAAGATAAAACACAAAGGTAAAGGTGCAGCCAGAGATATAGATGCGGTGATGTAGCACCAACACAAGCAGAAAAAAAGACAAACAGAAAGAACCCTACAAGAAGTAGAAAAATGGTAAATAACGTTAATTTAATTTTATGTTACGAACGTTCTTTGATGTAGCTATAACCAAACGCAATCCCTCAATAGGAAGTTAGTGACTGATGTTAACCAATTATAAAGTCATCCAAATTACTCTTTCTGGATTAATTATTGCAATATCCGGTTAATTACCGTTTTTCTTATTACAAAAATGTGCAATATAATCCTGGTTTATAACACTAATAATCAAAAGAACGGTTCGTAATGCTGCGTGTCAATTCGGCAGGAAAGAGCAACTTATTCGATTCAACTAATCTCAAATTTCTAGAAAACGTTATTTTCTGTTTTATAAAGATTACGTACATTGTAAGCGTACACGTTTCTTTAATCCTATTGATATACGTTAATTACTTTATGTTACATAAGTAAATTTTGTATAAAATTGTTTTAAATTTTCATTCTTGATGATTAACAATAAATATTTGAAAAATGACTTTTGTCTATGTTATCTTATGTTTAATTTTACTATCGGTACATTTACTTGAGCTGGTGTTAAAAGCAAAACTAAGAAATAAAGTGCAATAAAGGTTTATGTGTAATAAAAGTTAAAACTTTCTTTATTGCTCACTGAGGAAATAATAAATAAATATTTTGATGGACTTCTCCAACTTTTTTAGGTTTGATGATTTATTATTATGCAATACGAACGACGTGCTTGATTCAATTATTTAAGCTATATTCAAAAATCAATACGTGTATTAGCTTACATCGTGAAGGCGTACAATGAAGAAACTTTAAATATTAAGTTACTATTTTATAAAATAGAGTAATGATTATAATTAACGTTCAAAATAAAATTACAAGAGCGTTAGATGTTTATAAGTAGTCTAGAAAGGCAACCAATGAAAATTGAAAATATTAATAAGTGTTTCATGCTATTATCCGTTATAATAATTCTTATAATTTGCAAATACTCAAACTGAAGTAGTTGCAATAGTTTGCCTTATTTAGGATTTACATTGTCATGTGCGAAGCACTCATAATACAGTTTCGTGAAGAAAACCATCACGATACGAATAATACGTTCTAACACTTTAAAACCACCTAAACCAATTTTAGCTTGATGTCTGTGGGGTGTGCGAGTGTGTACATAAGCATGTGTGTACGTACGTGCGTGCGCAGGTGGGTGTGTCGTGTATGTGGGTGTGTAGGTGAGTGGATGTGGGTGAGTGGGTATGTGGGTGTATGGGTGTGTGGTGTCTCTGTAGTGGGGTTAGAGGTGGGGCAGTGCGTGTGAGCAAGTGCGAGCGTGCATAAGGGCGTGTGCGTGTGTCCGTGTTAGCGTGTTCGTGTTCGTATTCGTGCTCGTGTTCCTGTTCGTGGTCGTGTTCGTGTTCGTGTTCTGTTGTGTTCATGTTCGTGCTCGAGTTTGCATGTGCGTTTACGTTTGTGTTTGTGTTTGGGTTTGCGTTTGCGTTTGGGTTTACGTTTGCATTTGCGTTTTCGTTTGCGTCTGCGTCTGCGTCTGCGTCTGCGTCTGCGTCTGCGTCTGCGTCTGCGTCTGCGTCTGCGTCTGCGTCTGCGTCTGCGTCTGCGTCTGCGTCTGCGTCTGCGTTGCTGCGTCTGCGTCTGCGTCTGCGTCTGCGTGTGCGTCTACGTCTGCGTCTGCGTCTGCGTTTGTGTTTGCGGTTGCGTTCGCGTTCGCGTTTGCGTTTGCGTTTGCGTTTACGGTTGGGTTTGCGTTTGCGTTTGCGTTTCCGTTTGAGTTTGCGTTTGAGTTTGCGTTGCGTTTGCGTTTGCGGTTTTAGCGTTTGCGTTTGGTTTCGTTTTCGTTTTCGTTTTCGTTTTCGTTTTCGTTTTCATTTCTTTCGTTTCGTTTTCGTTTCGTTTTCGTTTTCGTTTTCGTTTTCATTTTCGTTTTCGTTTCTTTCATTCGTCTTTCGTTTCGTTTTCGATTTTCGTTTTCGTTTTCGTTTTCAGTTTGCGTTGCGTTCGTTTTCGTCTTTCACGTCATTTGCGTTCGTTTTCGATGCGTTCGCGTTCGCGTTTGCGTTTACGTTGGTTTGCGTTCTTGCTATTTGCGTTTGCGTTTGCGTTTGCTTTGCGTTTTCGTTTGCGTTTGCGTTTCCGTTTGCGTTGTAGTCAGTATAAGTTAAAAATTACGTAACCGATTTTAATGAAACTCTGTATGTAGCGATACTTTTAAAATCGGTCGTTATAACGTTTATTGAGAAAACTGCGGTTGCATTAAAGTTTGACTAATTGTTCAACAACCTTTCGTTAAGCGAAATTTGTTTTAGCGGCTTGCGATAATAGCGTTCTGCTTATATGAAAGCGTTTTCGTTGTAGTCAGTATAACGCTTACAATTTTATTTACAATGCAATTTTAATGAAGATCTCTGTATGTAGATACTTTAAATAAAATCGGTAAATATCTAATTAGAATTATTGAAGATATTAACAATATAGTCTTCATCATATGTAAAGATGAAACGTCAGATTATTCAACAACCTTTCTTAAGGAAATTTGTTTTAGGGCCTTATAATAGGTTCTGCTTATATAAGAAAAGCGTTCGACTTATAAGAAACGCTACAATCACCTTTTTATTTACAATGCAATTTTAGAGAAGATTCTCTTATAAAATTTAAATATAAATCTAAATATTTAATTAGAATTAGTTGCCGAAGCGCAAAATATTAACTTTTAATATTGTCTTGACTTTCATATGTGGTAAACAAAGATGAAACGTCAGCATTTCATTAACATACATTTAAATGGAATTTGGTGTTTTTTATTAAAGTGAATGTCAGACCAAATATTATGTATATTATGTATTATATAATGAGTAATGTTTAATAAATAAATATATTTAGTTGAAGGAACTATATATATATATATATATATATATATATATATATATATATATATATATATATATATATATATAAATGTTGCTAGTTTTTGGTCCTTATAGTCAGATCTAATTATAACTTTTTCATTAAAGTACAAATTGAAAAAATTGACAACTATCTAAAATGGCGTTATGTACATACCCACTACATTATATTTTGCAAAGTTTGATTATAATCTAATGGTAAATGTTCCAAACCATTTTTATTGTTACAAACATTATTACTGTTAATTTTAATGTGCATCATTTCAAAAAGTAAACGTTTATCAATTTTTTTTCAATATCTAAAATTTGTGCTTTATTATAGTCAAATAAATGTTTATTTTCAACCGAATGTTTTGTTAAAGCGGCACTTTTAGGTTTTACTCTTATGCCCGATGTATGCTGTGTGATGCAATTTTTTAGAGATTGCAGAGAAGCCGCTATATAAATTTTGTTATAATTACCACAAAGAATTTTGTAAATAGTGGTTGTTTTCTATCATAAGGGGTCTTAGACTTTAATTTTGAGAATAAATATGATCCTTAATTTTGCGATTCAAAAACTGGTATTAAATTAAATTTTGATAATGACTTATAAATGAAAGATGAAAGAGTAAAAGGAACTGAAACAAACTTACAATTTTGACGTAAATTATTTCCTGTTTTAAAATTAATGTAAAATTGCTGCACTCTCTTTTGAATCATTTTTAAAATTAGAGGTTTAGGATAACTATTTTTTGAAAATTCAATATAATGTTCCCAATATGTTCGGAATCTGAAATTTTCAACCATTTGGCAACAGTATTAAGCATTACGTTTAATTTAGGTTTCAATGGGTGATTTGAATGAAAATTAAGGTACCTCCAACTATGAGTTGATATATGATGCCAATAAACTTTGACTGATTTTTCATCTCTTATAATATAGTAGTATCTAAAAAAGAATGTTATTAGTTTCAATTTCTACTGTGAGATATAATTTTGGATGAAAACTGTTAAAAATGCTCAATGATTCTTCTATAGTGAGTTTCTCTGAAGTCATAATAACGCCATCCATATACCTAACATTCACCTTCCCTATTGAACACCTCAATCTTAGTTTTGTTCACGTTTACCCTTAGGTCCATGCTCTCACAGACTGTATCCAGCTTTCTCAGAGAAGTTTGTAGCTCATTCGCACTATCGCTGTCACCAGTTTTATTATAATTTTAAACAGTTTCAATTCCTTTTACTAACAAAAAATGTTTGATTTATAAATCAAAATTTAGTTTTTGAATCTCAAAATAAAGGATAATATTTATTCCGAAAATTAACGCAGAAGGCTCCTTGTGATGAGGTAAATGTAATAAAATTTATATAGGGACTTCTTTGCAACCTCTAAAAAATCGCATCACACAGCATAAATCGGACGTAAAAGTAAAACCATGGAGTACCGCTTCTGCATCAATAAACATTTATTTGATAATAATAATTTTGTAACGATAAAAAGGATTTGGAACATTTACCATTAGAGTGTAATCAAATTTTGCAAAATTTAGTGTAGTAGATATTTACATAATGCTATTTTAGCTAGTTGTCAATTTTTTCAATATGTATTTTAATGAAAAAGGCACTGAAGATCACATCCGAGGTCCAAATAATGCTAACAAACGTATAACTATTATTAGATCTGACAAAAAAAAAATATATACAGGGTAAGTTTGTAAGGGCGGGGTGATCCCTACTTCCCATACATTTCAAAGATATAAATTTTAAATACAAAACTTGTAGAGGAACATGATAAGTATATTCTAAAAATATTTTCCAATATACAGGGTGGTCCAATAATCAGTGGTGGCCCGAAGTTGTTTTTTTTAAACGAAACACCCGGTATTTCATTGAATTATTGAAAAGACCTTAAAGAGTAGATGCTTTTTGGTATAGGGTATTAAAGGTCTAACATTAAAGGTTAGTGATTTATTTTAATTTTGAACGAAAAAATGCCCCACGTTTGGATATTTAACTTATGAAGCAAATAAGATTTTGGGCTATGACTAGGAATAGAGATTGCTTATTACGCATAGTTAACGATTTTGGACTAATATTGAGATAAGATTCAGAAAAACAAATCGGGTGATTGACTTAAGCCAATTGTTATTTTACTCACAATTTTTGAATAGAACACCCGGTATAATATTGCATGTTTGAGAAACCAATAACGGGTACATTCTTTTTGATAGTAAGGTTTTATGTCCTAACTTTACCCGTTATGGAGTTATTTCAATTTTATTCTAAGAAATGGCTTTAAAAGGTCCGAGTGCTAATTAGGGTGTCTAAATGTTACTATTTAAGTTGCACATTTTTTTAAAACAATGATGATAGTGAAAATCCAATGATTTTTCAGAAAAAGAAACTTTTAATATTTGTGGTAGGTATGTAATCAAGAAAGAATTGAATTCCGCTTTTCATATCCACTGAAGGCTAAACAGAAAAGGAAAACGCCACGTATTTCATTCCATTCTCAAGGGGAAGGACAGGCTGTTTGAGTTGCTTCACCCACAATCATGGATTCCCAGCATACATACATTACGTATACATGCATGATGCGGTTAAGGATGGGTACGATTAGAAGAAACGGAGAAACGGTTCTGAGGGGGGAAATACTACCCCAGAATTTGTCTAAATAGCCGCACATGGTGTGGGTATACACAATAACCATGCCGCTACATGTGTATCAGGAAAAACCCCTGAAAAATCTCGTACGGGGTAGACGGTAATCGGAATGGGACCCTTTACCTCCAGAATGCTAAGCAGGTCTTGTTACCACTACCCTGCTAGCGCGGTTAAAGGCTAAAATCTAAAAAAAAAAACGTAAAAACTATGTACAATTGAATTCATGTAAAGTAACAGCAATAATAATATTAATCCTAAATTGAATGAAATTAGAAATTAGGAATACCTAAACGAATATATATATATATATATATATATATATATATATATATATATATATATATATAATTTTTCAGTTAATACATTATTGGATACACTATCTTGCACGTGTCAAGAAAGAGCGACTAAGCTTCACTAACATCTGTTCATTAATTTCTTTAAATGCCCTTCTTATTCTGATTTTTATATCCTGACGTGGTGTAGGCCCAGCTTGGTATACATTTTCCTTTACATAACCTCATATAAAAAATCCAATTTCGTCATATCTGGAGACCTAGCTGTCCACGCAGTTGGTCCACCTCTACCAATAGACCTAACTCCAAATTCGTTATCTACATACCTCCTTACTCGTACGCTGTAATGGTGTGGTGCCCCATCTTGCATATTTGTTGTACATTTTTTAACAATTGTGGCAAGACCAATTACATGTCTTCCTACGATTCCTCCCCAAACATTTAAGGACCACCTGTGTTGGTTGTCAACAGCCCTTCTAAAATGGGGATTTTTGTAGCATAATAAAGTATATTGTGATTATTGACATTAATATATAATCAAAAAATGTGGCTGCTCCTGGACTTTATTAAGCACCCATTCACAAAATACCTTTCTCTGTTCAAGATTGTTACCTTCAAGTTCCTGTAGTAGTTGAATATGATAGGGATAAAATTTATTGTTTTTTAATATTTTGGGGACGCTGGACCGGCTAATATCTGATTCTCTACTTCAAATTCTTGTGCTAACATATAGATTTGCGATTACATGTTGCAGGAGAGCTATTGTATTTGCTTCATTTATTATAGCTTGCTGTCGTTCCCGCTTTTCATACATAACTCTCCCGTTTTCTTCAAATGAAAGTTTCAATCTAACGAATGCACGATAGTCGGGATGCCTTTGGTTAGGATTTCACTGAGCATAAATTCTAGAGGCCAAAAAAGCGTTACCCACTCCGAAACAATAAATCATATTAATTCTTTCTTGTTTTCCAAAGGTCATTTTACACAACACAAACCGTATTTACAACGTTTAACAATAACAACAAAAGAGACGCTTACAAATTGTTTCGAAGTTGTTTGTGACAGATAATTTTAATAAAAAACGTAAAATTCGATTATCTATTTAGATTAGAAACGAATAATTAGATAGAAGAAATTTTTTTAATAATTTTAACAGCGTTGTTTTTTTTTCTAAAAAACCATTCGATTTTGACTATAATCATTAGTATAAAAAAAACATATAGCATAAATAAGGGGAATTTTGACACCTTACCATTAAGTCTGGCCTTTTAAGGTCATTTGTTAGCATAAAATCGAAATAACTGCATAACGGTTAAAGTTAGGAGATGAAACCTTATTTTCAAAAAGAATGTATCGTTATTGGATTCTCAAAAATGCAAAATGGTAGCGGGTGTTACATTAAAAAATTGTTAGTGAAATAACAATTTCCATAGTCAACCACCCTGTATCTTTTTCTGAATTTTATCTCAGTATTAGTCCAAAATTCTTAATTGGGCGTGATAAGAAAGCTCTAGTCCCAGTTATAGCCCAAATTCTTATTAGGCTTATGAGTAATAAATTTCCAAAAGTGATGATCCCTCTTGTTTCAAATTAAAATAATTCGGTAACTTTTAAAGTTAGACCCTTAATACCATACACCAAAAAGCATCTACTCTTTAAGGCATTTTCAAAAATGTAACGAATTATCGGGTGTTTCGTTAAAAAAACATAACTTTGGGTCACGATTGATTATTGGACCAACCTGTATAATGGAAAATATTTTTAGAATATGGTGCTCATGTTTCTCTACAAGTTCTGTACTTACAATTTTTATATATCTGTATTAGTATAGGAGGCGTTGACCACCTCGCCTATAAAAGCTCATATATATATATATATATATATATATATATATATATATATATATATATATATATATATATATATATAACTATAGAAATTGGTTTAGTGAACGAACAGAAGTTCAATTTAATAATCATTAATTGCATTTTATTTAAAATTAACTTTAAAGTACATACAGTAAAAGATTAACTCGTGTGGGACTTGAACCCACGACCTCCACTTTGCTAGAGTGGGGCTGTTCCATCTGAGCTATCGAGGAGGCAAGTCACAATCGATTCAAGTTTGAACTGTATGTACTTCCCTAGCAGTGTTGGGTAGGATCTAGATCAAAGTGATGTAGATACAGGATCTAGATCCACTAAACGGATCTATGATCTGGATCTAGATACTTTGCTCTGCTATGATCTGGTATCTGGATCTAGATCACATTTTAACAGATCTTTAGTACTTGAATCCAAAGATCCATTAGAATATTTTAAAATGTATTTTAAGGGTATTTTGTGAAATTTTTAACTGGCTTGAGGCAACAGAGCTTTATATTTAAAAAATACATTATGCTCCGTTACGACCGTTACATCCGTACCCCACAGAGGTACATACACAATTACACAATTACCTACTGCCTGAGGCATGTTAAATTCCGAAATAACCAATAATAGAACTATGCATTTTCTTTGTTAATATTTCCGTCGGTTGTTTTTGTTTCCCAAAGCTACAAAGGCAGGTAATGACAGCTAAGTGCTAATCTAATGACTTAATGAGTAATGACAATGGGGTGATCCATCCATTAAAGTAGGTACTTAAGTTAAGTGGAACTGGAATTCCCTGTTGCTAATTTAATCGAACAAAAGGAGGTATAGAAAAACAACAATCTTGTCTTCAGTTCTTAAGAATACGACTTTAAGTGACGAAGCTGAATTAATGGAAGTTCCGCCAATCTTAAGCGGTAAATTTTATAAAATTTTAGTAAAATGTGACAACAAGATTGTCACCCAGTGTCTAAATTGTCCCGCACAAATACAAGGTCATGTGACTTCAACAGGAAATTTTATTCGGCATATGAAGGTATGTATTAATATAGTTTTTGGCAGAATTTTGGTATCATTTATTGGATTCTTACGAAATACGTCGTCTGATATATCAAAACGTGATTTGTAGACTTAATTTTTCTTATTAAATTCTATATGAATTAGGTAAAGTATTTTTTGTTGCAAAATACTTAGTTTCTTGTGTGTAAAAGAACGTTTACAAAATGTTGAGATTTATTTCTTAAAGTCCCTAATGCATCAAAAAACTTTTTTAAATGTTTATGATACCTGTATTCATAAAAAGATGAGATTCAGTCGTTTTCAAAATTGGTGTTATCTAAATTTTGACTGAAACTTGAAGTGCCTTCAATCTGAATTTTATAAATTAACACACACTTTCTCCTTTTTTTCTAGAGAAAGCATCCAGTAACATTTAGCAAATTCGATGCAGAAAAGACAACAAAAAAAAGTAAAAGCGAAATTTTATCAATGAAGAATTTCAACAAGACTAACATTTTTCAACGATCTACCAGTTCTACCACAAAGAACTCGGTTAACAAACTCGTGTTAGATTACATAATTGAAGAGATGAGGCCTATTTGTACAGTCGAAAAACCCGCATTTATTAGGTTAGTAGAAGGACTTTCTGGCAAAAAACCTTGTGACCGAAAAACGCTCAAGAGTAAATTAGAAGAAGAGAAATCAGCAGTTATTGGTGCTGTAATAGAAGAATTACATAAAACCAAATACGTCTGTACAACTGCAGATCTTTGGAGCACCAATAACAAAAGTTATCTTGGTATGACTGCACACTTTATCGATAGTAATAGCTTCCAACGTAAATCTTTTGCATTAAGCTGTAGGCGATTTAAATTTGCACACACATTTGACAGAATTGCGGAATTAATAAGTGAAATTCATAACGAATACAAATTAAATCTCGGTAAAATTTCAGGAACGGTAACAGATAACGCAAGCAACTTTAATAAAGGTTTTAACGTATTTACTGCTTCTATATGTAACAAGAGCAGCGATAGCGAATTAACAGAGTTGCAAAATCAAAATGATGTAGATGTTGAATCATTACCTGCTTTTGATACTGACAGTACTTACGTGCTTTTGCCCGAACATTTTAAGTGTTGTTCGCATACACTCAGCCTTGTAATTACGATAGATGCAGCTAAAGCATTTGAAAACATGAGGCATAAAAAAATGTACGATACTGTTTTTGGGAAAGCTTATTCTTTATGGAATTTAGTGAGTAGGTCAACTAAGGCGTCGGATCAGTTAGAAAATGTTTGCGGTGTCAAATTGAAAGTTCCTTGTGCTACTCGAAATTAAGTGATGTTTGTAAGTTATTAAAATTAGACGTATTCCAACTGTCAGATTTTGTGTTTTTAAACGAATATATTTCTGTTACAAAACCTATCGCCGTTGCAATAGATATTTTACAAGATGAAAAAACTTGTCAGTTCGGTACTGTTTTGCCAACACTTTTCAAAATTAAAGCTAGCTTAGAATCAATGACAAAACTGACATTTTGTTCTAAATTAAGAGAATGTTTATTGAACGGCTTTACAAGACGTTTCTCTAATATAATGGATATTAAAAATTCTAGTAGTCGACCATACCTGTTATCCACAATTTCTAACCCAAAATTTAAATTATGGTGGTTAAAAATTACCCCTTTAAAAATTAAACAGCATTCTGTCAAACGCAATTATTGTGTGAACTTAACAATTCCGGATTTCAAGAAAATCTTAATAATTCAGAATCAGAAATTCAGTTCACACTTACTGAAAAAAAATCCTCTACCACGGACGAATTCTTTGATTTTTTAAAAATAAATACTCAATCGCAAACAACATTTGATTCAGAATGCACAAATTATTTTAAAGACACAAGCACTAACTATGAGCAATTAAATATGTACCCTGCTATAAAAGAAATCTTTTTAAAATATAATTCTATACTTCCTTCATCTGCCCCCGTTGAAAGGACATTTAGTATGGGTGGACTAATTTTAACTCCTCGTAGGAATAGATTAGGTGATGATATATTTGAGATGCTATTAATTTTAAAACAAAATAAAATAAAATTAGATAATAAAATGTAATTATGTAATGTATACTTATAATAATTTATATACATGTCCTTATCCTTATAATTGTATAACAACTATGTGTTAAGTTAAATTAACAATTAACATTGCAACTTGCAAGTGTAAATGTGTACCTAATACTAATTTTGTAATTTGTAGTGCGTTAAATAATTAATGTAAGTTTTCAATAAAAACCTATAAAAATTATATTTGTATATTATTTTTCTTAATAATTTAACCTTACGGACTAATATTTGTATTACATGAAAAATGATCATGGGTATGGGAGTACTACTCATCAGTAGCAATACTAGCAATTAAAGATAATATTAATAATTAGAAAAATTTCGAAACAATTTTGGGAATGTCGGATCTTTATAAAAGATCTAGATCCCATTTCAAGGATCTTTGATCTTTATCTAGATCCATTTTTACGTACGGATCTTGGATCTTTATCTAGATCAGTTTTTAAAAATGTGTTTGGATCTGTATCTAGATCCTAAATAAATGGATCTTACCCAACACTGTTCCCTAGTTACGATGTATTATAATTTTTATACACATGATTAATGGTTATACCTGTGACATGAATTATTGCTACTTAAAAATTGCTGAATAAGGTAAATACGTAGAGGCCGGTTGCATAAAAGAGGATTAAGCCAGCAGTACTTTAATCCTTGAGTTAAAAAATGTGGTTACTAGTCAATTTCTCACCGATTGTCGTAATTGACAGATGTTTACACTAATCACATTTATTGATCCCGGGATTAAAGTAATCCTAACTCCCTTATGCACAACCGTCCCATGTGTAATTGATGCTACAGTTGAAAACAACTCGGTTCGGGACTTTAGAATGTTGACAGTTATCTTTAATGAGATAAATATTAAAATTTTTATAAGGGGATTGTAAATTCAAAACAGTCCTAAATCGAAACACAGTTACTCACATCTTCGAAAGTAAAGAAAATAAAGCAATAAAATTGATTTTTTTAACTTTTCTTGTTGAAACAATTAAAAAATTCTATCTTCTAACACTTTATACTATAATTATTTCATAAATAAAATAACTGTAAATTATTAGAAAAAGCTCAAAAAAAAAGAAATTTAATATACCTTTTCGATTAATCGTTGTTTCGTTATTAATATATCGAGGGCGTCATATCAGAAGGCCAAAATGACGAAATTTTGATTTTGGGGGGTATGTGGCCATAGCATTATTCCGCAAACTATATGATAAGGGCGTAAAACTTCCCCCTTTGCAATTGGTTCAAATATCTAAAGTTTAGTAGGCGTAAAAACCAATTTTCCAAAATAAATATATTTTATTTTATTTTGCCACCATAATGTTCTTTATACGCCTCCAAATGCGGGCGTAATGTGGTCTTTATAGCACGGAAATGTCATTGATGCTAAGCAGCATGATTGACAGCAAACACATGACATGATATATAATATAATAGCAATATCACAGTATCTTAGTAAGAACAAATTAGACTACTGTCGACTTTATTTCACTGCATTTGCATTTAAAAACTTGCCGAAAATACTGAATCTTTTTAATATTTTGTTCCAGTTTCATGGTGCAAAATAAAATAAAACATTGTATGTACCACGGGCATAATTGTAGATTATGGCTCTCAGGAATATATTTTAACATTCCCTCGAGCCATAATCTTCTGATTATGCCCTTAATACATAAATGTCTATTAATGTTTGAATTGTAGTAGTTTATACGCCCTGCTGAAATGCTTATACTCCTATATGATTATTCAGTTTTAATTCATATTGCTGGGTTTATACACCATCTTTAGATGCATCTCAAGTTTTTTAGTAAAGATTCCTAAGAGCGTGGCAAACGTGTCTGGTTACGTTGTGGGTGTTGGAGACATTCAGGTGTACAGATTATTTTTGCATGTTTCGTTCGAGCGTGTGCTCGGCCTAAAAGATACTGTGGAAATTGTGTTAAAATTTGAATTACTTCTGTGAGAACATGGACAACTATAATAAAGGAAGCCAGTGGCATACCCTTTGTATATGTCGGGCTTCACAATTTCGAAAATAAAATCCTTAACGATTAAGTGGACCTTCAGAAAAGTTTAATGCTTTTAGTACCTAAACTGTAGCAAATGTATATTAGTCGAAAGTCCCATCATTTATCTTTATTGTGTGATGGGGAAAGTCGGGCAAGACGGGGTAGGCGGGCAAAACGGGTTTTCACATTTAAAACTATACCACTAGCGACATCTATTCGTTGTTGGATTAAATACATTCCTTACAGTGCCCATGATTGTTTTAATAGAGTTTGAAGCCGCCAGTACAAACAGATCTGCCGAGGTGAGTGCAGTGCCTTAATTTTTTATGTCAAATATAACCACGGTCGGCCATTTTAGGCGAGGTAATTATCTGTTTATGTATTTTAATGTAATTATGTGATAATATTCGTAAACTACACTATTTTAAGCTTACCTAGTCATAACTTTCATTGAAAATACAATAAGTTACTAATTTTTATTTTGTAATTTTTGTAAAAGTATGCATGTCGGGCAAAATGGGGCATTCCAAAGTGGGGTACCCCATTTAGCCCTGTTTTTTTTTAAGTTCTGCTTCTTATAATTGTCATCGTTAATAATTTAATGTTTTCATTGCTTTTATATGGTGTTTAAATACAAACGGACCACCAATAGGCAGAGTTGGTCAAAAATAAGTATGCAGGAAGCTGTGAAAACTGTAGTTAGAGGTGTAATGGGACATCACCGTGCATCTATTAAATTTAATGTTCCGCAAACAACTCTGGAACGATACGTCAAGAAACGAAAAAGTAACCCAAATGTGGAGAATGTTTCAACTACTTTGGGTAGATATAAAACCGTTTTTACACCGCAGGAAGAAGAAGAAATTACAAGTTACTTGCGAGATATGGAGGGACGATTATTCGGACTAACTATGACTAAATGCAGAAAACTCGCCTTTCAGTTAGCAAAGTTATACAATATTGATCATCCTTTTAGGAAAACTGCCCAAATTGCAGGAATAGGTTGGATGCAGGGCTTCCTGAGAAGATTAGGAAAACAGAAGCTATTTCAGGAATATGCGCAAAGGGATTCAACAAGGTTGCTGTATTAAAATTTTTCACCCTTCTGGAAAGATTGATCGAAAAACATAATTTCACAGCATACCAGATATACAACGTCGATGAAACTGGCGTCACAGTGGTTCCCAGAGCAGCTTCCAAAATTATTACAATAAAAGGTAAACGCCAAGTAGATGCTTTAACATCAGGAGAGAGAAGTGAATTGGTAACTGCAAAAATATGTTTCTCTGCGGCAGGTTCCTACATGCCTCCTATGTTAATATATCCGCGCAAGAAAATGCAACAGGGCTTTTTGGATGAATTGGTACCTGGAGCATAGGTAGAGCTCAATCAAAAGGGGTGGATAGATATGGAAATATTTTTTTAAATGGTTTAAAGAATTTGTTGAATTTTCCATGGCCTCAAAACACACACTTGTACTTCTTCTTTTAGACGGGCACTCTTCTCATACAAAAAACTTGAACCTCATAAATTATGCAAGAGATGATGGCGCACCGCTTACAGCAACTTGACGTAGCATTTATGAAGTCTTTAAGTGTTTATTTCGAGGACGAAGTAAGAATGTGGCTTAGGACTAACCCTGGCCGGGTAGCTACTTAGCACCAACTGTCTGCATTATTTAGCGCTGCTTTCATAAGAGCAGCTACAACAACTGCTATAAATGGCTTTAGAAAAACCGGAATATGGCCTATGAATGCAAGTGTTTTTTCTGACGCCGATTTTTTACCATCTGCTGCTACCGAAATTGAGGATAAAGAGTCAACATATCCAGAAAAATCCAAGGGTCTTCCAGCAGTTGATTGTCAAGAGGGAACATTAAAATTAGTGACGCCCCAAAACAGAATCCTAACCACAATTCTTGCACTACAATTCAGCTGCACAAATCAGACAATAATGCTTCTCCCATACCAACAACTTCAAAAAGTAACATTCCTGTAGGTGAAAAAACCCCAGCGAAATCTGAGACTCTTCCCGCTGTCCATCCTCAACCAAGCACATCTCGAATAAATGATTCTACCTTTCCACTTTCCAGTCCAACAGCTATCATTCCGATTCCACAGTCTAATCAGATCAAACGAACGTCACGAAACAAAGACAAAACCGTCGTTTTGACCTCTACCCCGTACAAGGACGAGCTTGAGCAGTCGGTTGAAACCAAAAATAAAAATACCTCGAGGCAGATGGCTGTAAAGACAAAAATAGATGATCAGGGAGATTTCAAGAAGGCCAAGGGAACAAACATAAAAAAAACGAACGTTTCCCGAAAGGATGATTCAAGTGATAGCGAAATTAGCAATGGCAGTGATGCGGAATGCCTTTATTGCGGAGACCTTTATTCCATATCTTCCGAGGGATGGATCGCTTGTGGCACGTGTTTACGATGGGCACACAATTCATGTGCCGGAGTCGACGACGAAGACGACGAGGCTACATTAATGTGTGAATTCTGTAGCTAAATAGTTATTTTTAATTAACACTTTTGACAGCCCATTTTTCCTCCCTGGCGGGCAAAACGGGTTAATTCACATTTTTGAAAAATTTTTGATTCTTTATTTAAGTGTTAAACTATTTAACCAAAACAGTTTCTATTTGTGTTTCTTTAAGGTTTATCTTTACAGAAAATTACATGTTGTTTCTACAAAGTTATTTGTTTTTTTTTAATCATTTTCAAAGTTTGAGTACCCCATTTTGCCCGGCTATCCCCTACCTACTATTAGACATATAGGCTTCCATTTGTTTACGCTTTGTGTATCGTTTGAAAATGACACGCCAGTGTCGAAGTTATAGTTACGTTTAGTAATAATAAAAAGTGATACTAAAAACAAAGTAAGTGTTTCTATTGCGTCATGTCGATTAAGTATTACAGAGTAACGACTTCACGATCGACTATCACAGAGTAACGGCTTCCACGATCGAATTTATGAAGGTTACTAATTATTGCAGTTTTGTTTCAGTTCCTTGTGAAAATGAATATGAAGGAAATACGCTCGACGAAGATCCTGAAATACAAAGAAATCAAACTGTGGAAAATCAAAATGTCAATGAGTATACCAGTAGTGTAAATGATTGAAATTAAGGCATTAGTCCTGTGCTCAACATTACTAATACTAATGAATTAGAAAGGAGAAGATCAAAACAAAAACAGCCCGAAAATTGGGCTTTAATGTTAGCAAATGAAACAAAAATTTGGGAAGATCTTAAAAAAGAGTTACGGGAGTAAATCGAGAAGAATGGAAACCTAAAAATATAGGAATCGTGTGCCCTTGATCATTGAAATGTAGCAATAAAATACCAGACGTTTCTAGGGAAATTTTGTTTAAAAATTTCTGGGAGACAGGAAACAGAGAGACAAAGAGACTACGTTATTTATCGTGTTTCTCGAAACGCAATTGCAAGAAGTAGAAAAGAAAATTCGCGAAGAAAATTTTCTCATAGTTATTTTTTTATTGATCGAATTAAACACAAAGTTTGTAAAAACTTCTATTTACAAACACGTGTCTGAAAAATGTGTGAGCGTCGCACTTTAAAAGACAAAAATAAGCAGAACGGGTATTCCATCGCCCGACAGAAGGGGGAAACATCCTCCAGGAACAAAAATATCAGACGAAATTTTGAAGTTTGCAAGTTATCACTTTGATTTAATTCCCCGAGTACCTGCCCACTAGTTCAGAAAGGACTCGATAAAGGAATATCTTCAACCAATACTTAATAGACAAAAAATGTACGATCTATATAAAGAAAATTGCACCGAGAATAACAAACAAGGATTTCATTTGCATTTTGTAAGGAACTTCTAATTAAAAAAAATGTAGCCTTTCCTATTCCTCGAAAATACCAATGTTGGTGTCATCGTTTCGAGTTATTACTACAAGAAGGTAACACTGCAGAAAAAACCGAGGAATATAACTTGTATACACGTAGGAAGGAAGCGGAAAATAACGAAAAAGCCAAAGATGCACAAAAAGCAAAAGAGTGGTCTCAATATATCTCTACCAATTTTAACCTTCAGGCTGTCCTTATAGTCCTTTATTTCACGCAATTTTTTACAAACGTAAATTGGCAACATTTAATTTAACAGTTTTTGATGTTGCCCGAAAACAAGGATATTGTTTTGTTTGTCCAGAGTTTGAAGGTAAAAGAGGCACCAATGAAATAACCATCTGATTGAAGCTCTTTCTTGAAGATTTACTGAAGCAAAGTCGTTCTACATTCAGATTGCTGTCTAGGGCAAAATAGGTCGCCAGAATATGCCAGAAATTTATTGGCCAAAAGGCTGGATAAATATTATTAAGCTGGGATCTAAGAAAAGTCCAAATATAGTGGAAACATTCAACCATACCTCTACTGGAAAAAGTTGAATTCGTGTTGAAAAGTCTAACGCAATGTTTTGATTTACAAGAACAAGTATTGGGAGGAGGACTTTTTAACTGTTCAAACTCGCAAGGGTCGCACTGCCAAATGTGTCTGCTCTTTATCCTGAAAAATTGCCAAACAGTAAAACAAAAATGAAAAATCTACTATCATTGTGTGAAGGAAAAGATGCGATTATTCCTCCCGAGTATGATCATTTATATTGCTCCTTGCCTTCTAAAAATTCCGATGATGAAGAATCAGGTGACAACATGTCTTTGTAGCAAGTTAGAGAACAAATGGTGGAACCAAAACGACATAGAAATTAAAATGTTTTTCAATAAAGTAATGTTTGGGCCTTACTTAGCGATAATTACACCAAATTAAACATATCAGAAGCGCGTACAAACCATTTTACTCAGAAACATTGATACTGCCCTAATTGCTTCAAATTCAACTTGTGCACATTAATTTGAATGTACTCAATACATAAATGCAATAAATTTTCTCGAATTACTAAATCTTTTTCTCGTTTCCTGTAAAATTTATTTATTGGTTCATCGGCCCTTCTGATATGACGCCCTCGATATCAAAATCCCACGCCAGTTAAGATTGTAATTATATTACCTAACTATGTTCTAACTTTGAGAATTATGATATACTCCAGCAGTTCTAGTAACTTCTGGTTTTTTTTAATAAAAATTTTATTTATATTTTATATTATATGTATATAAAAAGTTGTAATATGAGAAATTATATATGAAATGAGAAAAAAAAACTGTATATATTTAAAGCTTATAGGCAATACACATGCGCTTTTTTTATCTGTTTTTTCATATTTCCATTTAATTAGATAATAGTATACCTATTACATATAATAAGCGTAATAGGCATTGTGTACCGAATTGTGTACTGTGTTTTTCTACTCCAATAGAGTATAACAGTGACTTATGAGCAATACCTAACTTCCGCTGATTAATATTCTTATGACTTTGTTACGTTTTATACATGTACCTAATATTGTAATGAACGGTCCTATAAAATTAATTGATAGTATAAATAATGTATTGCAGGATTGTATGGTTTATTTCAATTACTACCACGTTAAAAGCTCGAACAATTCGAACTAAAATAAATAGAATTAGTTGACGCCACTGGTTTTATTAGTTATCTTAAAATTAAACAAATTAACCTCACTTTTTGTACGGTTACCGTTGGAATGAAATTTTATTTTATTAACAGAAGTTATTGCTCTAAAGTAATGATAAACTTAAAGTTAACTAAAAGTTTGTAAATGATACATTTTTTTATTTAAAACTTGAAATTTATTGAAAAATTTTTTAGTTTACAACAATGGTTTATGCTTTTTAACACTGAAGTAAAAATGACAGATACAAATATGGGTTTTAATGTTGACACAGGGCTTTCAATATAAACTATGTACTAAGTTGTAGTGGCAGTTGAGGCTTTATTCACGTAGAATTGTGAACCTTTGCTACGTTATATCACTGCTGATTACCACTTGCATCGATTAGAATGGAGATGGAAGTGATACCGCAATGTTGCATTACAATTAAAAATATGTCTCATATGCCTTCTATAATACTGTGAATATCATACCTACATAATTTTTAATTTGAAAAATAAGTGTGTGCTCTATACTTCAAAACCGCATTTAGAAGTGTATCCATTTTACAAAATGTTAACCATTACCATACCATTATAAATATAATATGTAATAAATTTTGGCATTGAAATTAGGCCGTGACTAGAGGCACGTGAAATTTGGCGAATTATAACCTTAACCTTATATCTAAAAAAATGGAAATAAAGAGGAAAATTAAAATCTACGGTAACCTAGGTGGATTGTAAAGTAATGTATGTAATTAATCCTAGGTTACTGTAGATTTTAATTTTACTTTTTCATTTTTTAGACAGATTCAGATTATAATTCGTCATTTTCACGTGCCTCTAGTCACTTACTTAAAATAATACATTGAGGTTAACTTAGTGAAACTAAACTACTTCAGGGTTACCAAATTAATAATTTTAATTTTCTGTATCGGACGGTGACGGTCTAGACAATTGCGAATTTCCTAAAAAACTTAGTCATTTCTAAATTTGTCTAGACAAAACGAGATTTGTATATGTTACGGACAATACAAGAAATGACAAATCTCGTTTTATCTAGACATGACTAAGTTTTTTAGACAAAACCCAAAGTGGTATCGAAATTTATGCTGTCTCATCAGTTCTGGTCTAGTGGTAGTAGTCGTTTGCCACATGATCGGTACGGGTTTGATTCTCGGCTGATGCATTTTTTTTTAGGTTACAGTAGTTTTGTTTATTTAATCTACTTATGTGAGGTTACAGTAATTTTGTTTATCTAATCTAATTCTGCTAGATTATAGTAGTTTTGTTTTCTAATCTAAACTAGATAAACAAAATACATTTCTTGCAAATTCTCACGCGTGTGCAGGTTGTGGAACTGATTTATCTCCTTAGTCGCTCCTATTTAGACAAATCCCGTTTTGTTTGACAGATCTAGAAATGTCTGTTAATTTCAGCCTAAAGCCGAATCGGACTGTGATTTCGTATCTTGTCTAGACAAATTGCGAATTGTCTAAAAATTTAGTCAAGCTAAATTTGTCATGCTGACTTTCATCTTTAATTTTGATAATACACACGTGATTTGAAACTTCCATTCCATCTCGTAATAATAATAATAATAATAATAGCACTCAAATTAGAATGTAACACAATTGTCTAGTTTTGCAAACAGTGATAAAAATACGTTTTACAGTTAAATTAGTAGAAATATCTGTATAATATAACCAAACTTGAATGCAGACCTCTGTATTATTTCACATGCAAGGACTGTCTTATTGGAAATGGATCTATGAAAAAATGCCCTAGATTTGTAAATAAGGTTGAACTCATTAAGTGGTTATTGAAAATGTACAAATTTCATACCGTAAGGCAACTACAGGGACACGTGTTTTATTACACAAGGCTCATCATTATCATTAGACAATCATAACAATAATAATTGCATAACACTGTATGGGTTAAGGTATAACAAGTGCGTGTTGATTGCGCCAAGGTTTACAACAGGTTTAGACCGAGATATGTTGGCTACGGTGATGAATCATAACGCTCAGCTTCTTGAGCACCTAGCTCCAATTTTGTGGATAATTAATGCTAATCGTCGTTAGCAATAATACCAAATTTTAGCTTAAAATAATTAAAACTGTAGAAATGGCAGGATTTTAATATTTAATTGGGTACAAAAAATTAATCGAGTTGTATGGTTTGTTGAATCATCTGTTTCAAATGACAGTAATAATAATTTCTCAAGCTTTGCAGGTGTTTAATATTAATTTGCAAGTGATTAACATTGATTTAATCATAAAATCACGTTGATATGAATTTCTCTAAAGAAGAGTATGTAGACATACTTGTTGATATGGGTTGTCAGATGGAAATCGTCGAGCTGCTAGATTATATGTAATTAGGTACGGCACTGTTTCTGTACTGCTAGACTTCATTATAAAAATGCTCTATTTTTTTATTTATACATATTTTAAATAAATCTAAATGTATCGATAACAATTACAGTTATCGTCTTTAGTAAGTGGTAAAATCTTTAAAAAATTACTTTAGATGTGAAATATGAAAAATATGAAAACTCATAAAATTGTTATAATATCTTAAAGATTTTATTACTTACTAAGGATGATAACTGTAATTGTTGTCGAGGAATTTAAATTTATAGAAAATATAAATTAAAAATGCACCATTTAAATCCCAAAGCTAAATAAATAGTTTTATAATGTGTAATAATGGTCATATTTTCCAAATGTATTTGTTTTAGTCGTAGTAGATTTCATTGCGTTATGTTACTTCACTTTTCTACTTTATGAGGTATCCACAACGAATGGACCCTAGTTTAAGGTTTTCAGTGTCAACGCCTTCTTCAAATTGGGTCGGTGATGCCAGAACAGCGGCGTGATAGGGCTGGAGGTGCGCCCTTAGCTTTCACTGAAGCAAGATTGAAGATAACACCAGTAATGGCGCTAATGGCAAAGCAATAAACTGTAATAAAAGAGCCGTTTGGAATGTTTTACCCTTATCATTTACAAAATATTCCACTACTGCATGCCGAGGATGAAGCTCACCGAGTTACGTTTGGTGACTTCATGAGGGTTTGGCGGGAGTAGAGTAAGAGATTTTCCACAAAGAATCCTGTGGACGGATGAAGCCACTTCCATAGATGGCTTTGTGAACTTTACAAACCAGCAAGACTGAGTTAAAAAAAACCCAATCAATGATCCATCACGACACTGAGCAGCGCTTTTTGATAAACTTATGGGCTGGTCTAGTAGACGAATACCTGCTGGACCCGTACACACTCCCATCTAGGTTGACTATGCAGTCGTATTTGGAATTACTGCAGCATCAGCTTCCAGAGTATTTAGATAATTTGTCTTTGACCGTGCGGGTCCGCTTGTGGTTCCTGCACGATAGAGCGCCTTCACACTTCGTTGGCCCTGTCAGAACCTACTTAGATGTCAATTTACCGAATCGGTGAGCAACATTCCATTGACTCAATAAAATTCAGTTTTAACCCGTTCTTTTGGAAACGAAGTGACGATTAATAAGATGATACATTTCAATATTTTCAGGTGAATTGGGAGAAGTGGACCAGTCCAATGGTCACCACGTTCCTCTGAACTGATTCTACTGGACAACCTTTGGGGACACATGAAGAGTCTGGTCTATGACAGGGCCGGCATTACAAGCGAACAACACCTGGTTGGCAGGATAGTAGCAGTGGGGGAGATCTAAGATAAACCTAAAGTCATCAGGGCGTCCACCAACTCAGTTTCAAGAAGGTGTAGTTAAATAGAACCCGTTTTAAATATTCGTTTGTCTAAAATTAAGAGAAATAATTAAGAGTTAAGGTACCTAAGAATTAAAAAGAAAATGTAATACTTATTAAACTACACTAAATTAACTTATCTTCTGAAGTTTAAAAAAGTACATATTTGTCGCCAAAAAAAAAATTACATGTCCTGAATTACATGACCCATACGATCTACAATAAAAATTGTTTATGTGATCACTTTCTTTACATTATCCATAAAAAGCTAAACATGAGTTAAATTGTAAAGTACCGCGTGTCTCGTTTGATTTATTATTGCAAGAAAATAATAATGACAATAATCAATAACAAAACCACTTTCAAAATTTACAATAAGAATAATTTTTCTTATAATCTAGTCAAATAGAAAAGTTAATTAAAAAAAAAAATTCAGTAAGGTTATTGCTTAGCTCTCTAAAGAGACAGTAGCTATATTAGCTTAATATCGACGAAAGGTATTAAATATGCATCGATTTCAAAATCAGTATAAATTATAACCAAAGCAGAAACTTCTACAAATAACAGAACTCAAATTTATAAATATATTCAACAATTTGATTTGAGTACATACGTTTTTACTATTAAAAACATTAAAAATGGTAACTCGACGACCTACCCTGTTTCTATTATTTCGTTGTTGAATAAATTTTGGTGCAATTTATATTAAATCTCAAAGTTTCACAATGACAAGTTCCCATTTCATATTACAAAATGTCCTCAAAACTCCCACCTTACATATACGTATCCTGCAATCTACTCAGCAGCGGAAACTTGGGAACACTTTTTTGGCATACAATGAGGACTGGCATGTGTGTATATATATATATATATATATATATATATATATATATATATATATATATATATATATATATATATATATATATATATATATGTATATATGACATTTCTACGAGTGTTGACATATGTATTTCCATTCCTTCGTTGGTTCAGCGACGTTTCGGAAAACTTTCATTTGTCATTTTCAGGTCACTAATAAGCTTCTTCTGCTTCGTTGTTATCTTCGCTAACTTGCCCTTTCTCTACGCTCGCTTTTTTTTCGTTTTACTGCTTTTTCTGTCGATTTTATTGTGTTGTTAGTTGGCTTCTCCTACTATTCTCTCGGTTAAATATTCTGCCTATGCTACTTTTTTGGTCTTATCGAAGTTGATATTGTATGGTATCAATTGATCATGTTGTGATAATGTACGTTGTACGTTCGGTTACAGTCTTCACATGAAATCTTATATACTTCTTCATCTTCTAGGTTTATTCTGGTTTTGGGTTGGGTAATACGGTTTCTATCGTTTTGATGTTCTGTTCTCCTGCTATTTAGTTGTTAGCAACAACAGCTGTTGTTAACAACAGGTCGGAACAGCAGAATTATGAAGAAAAGACACATCAAAACTATACTTAAGATATGAAATGCCGGAACCGTATGTCCAACCCAAAAACCAAAATCAACCTAGAAGGTCAAGGAACATACGAGATACCATGTGGAGACTGTAACCAAACGTACACAGGTAAAACAAGCATATGAATCAGTGCCACGAAAAACATCCATTAGTAATAAGGAAAAACGGCAAAACCTCATCTTTGGCAAATGATGATCTGTACCCACAAACCCAGAAAGCAAAAAAAAACCTAAAAAAGAAGAAGAATATACGTGATTTCACGTAGAGTCTGCAACCGAGCTTACATTGATCAAACAAACAGTAAAATCAATGGTAGGTTGGAAGTACATCGATTAGCAGTAAGTTGAAACACCACAACCTCGTTCTAGTACATGTTGACTGGACACGACACAATGTCATATGACCAGCAGAATAGCATCAACAGAATATTTAACCAAAAGTATAATATGAGAAAATGCAAAAACGTCCAAACGGCCTTAATATACCAGACGACGCACAGAGACGGCCTAATACATGGAAATTGGTATTAAATAAAACCGTCAACCAACAACCTATAAGAGACAGCTTGTGGAATCCACATAAAACCAGCAAAACAGAAAAAGGAAAGTAAGACACCGAGAATAGAGAATGGGAGAGGCGGCGAAGCTACAATTAACAAAGAAGGCACATCATACATCAGTTCAATTCGATCAACGCGAAGCAGAACAAGATTATTAGTGAACTGACGATGGCAAATGACAGTTTGCCGAAACGTCGCCGAATCGGCGAAGGTTCTTGTTTCGTACATTTAATGTATGAGCAAATACAACTATGTTAAAAATATCCGTATCGCCACTTATTAACTTTTGTCCCTATTTGCTAATATATTACAATACATGCATAAGAAGGTTATGTGCTGGTCACATCAAAATGTTTTGATTGTAACATGATACTCGTATTATATTCAAATATCGTATTAATTTTGGTATTCAAAAAACCCCATATAACAAACTTTAGTTCGAAATACAATTATTGCTGGATTAACCGCATAATTAATTTTTGCAACCACACCATAGCTCTCCTATTATCTCTAATTTCAAATTCTAATGGACAGCATTTTCTTATTCTAATACATTTCAAGCTCTGTAGTTCAAAGATTTTACTGCAAAGTAGTCTTTCGGAAGTTGCAAGAAAAACCTCAATCATACCTTATGGTTTATGAGTCTTTCAGTTTCCTCAAGGGTTTTGGACTAAGATTTAAAAGGAATATATCCGCCCAATCTAAATCCCAGTTCATCTTATCAAAATGTCAGCTAGAATCCTATAAAGATCAATTATATATATATATATATATATATATATATATATATATATATACATACATATAATCAGAAGCCATGTACATTATTGGCGTTGGCTCACAATTATTTTCTATTATGTCATTGCCTTTCCCTCCACCATTGTTTTCCCTTTTGCCTACTTTTTTCATTTCCCAGATTTGCATAACTTGTTTATTTTGATCCATCCGATGTAAGTGGCCCCACCACGCTAACTGGCGTCCTTCTATAAAATTTGTTACTTGGTTGATCTATAATTCTTCCCTTCTCTGCTACATCTTGTTTTATCTCTCAAGGTGACACTCTTGATTTCATCTTTTGTGTCAGTACCCACGACTCACATCCATAGGCCATGATTGGTCTAAAGATTGTTTTTTGTGACACCTCTTTTTTATTTATAGAGTTTACATTCATTGCATAGTATAATTAATTGAATTTGAAGTTCTGTTATGTCTATTTCTTGTCTTCCACTATCATCGATAGTAACTCCTAGATATTTGAATTTTCGTATCTGTTCAATTTCCTCTCCATTTATCTGAATTTTTATCTTCTGGTGCTTTTTCCCAATAGCCATTACTTTTGTTTTATTTATATTCATCTTCATTCCATTATTTTTTAATTCTTCGTTCCATATCAATAAGTTCCGTTGTAGTGCTTCCTCTCTTCCCGCCATTGCTACATCATCTGCTAATGCACACTCCTGTATGAATGTGGATTGTTGTTTTCTGCATTCCACACTTAATCCTTTAATTCTTTGGTGGCCTGTTCGTATTATTTACTCTGTAAAGATGAAAAATAGTACCGTGCTCATTTCCCCTACTGGTCTCAAACCTTCACTTGTAAGAAACCCTTCTGATGCTCTGTTATTACTTATCACGTAATTTCTTGTCTTTTGGTATAAAATTTTAATTACTCTCGTTACTTTTGGGGTTACTCCTCTGTTGTTCAAACTTTTCCATGCGTTCTCTCTAGGTGTTTTATCGAAATCTTTCTCGAGATCAATGAATGCAAAGGTGACTTTCTCGGTGTACTGGAGTGTTTTTGTAATTATTTGTACAGTAAATATATGGTCATGTACGCTTCTACCCTTACGGAAACCGATCTGCGCTTCTGATAATGTCGGTTCTATTACGGTTCCTATTTTACGTTCCAGTATCTCTTGAAACATTTTTAAAGTTATACTCAGCAGCGTTATATCTCTGTAGTTATTGCATACCTTCCTATCTCCTTTTTTAAATATTGGGACAATCTGTCAAATTTCCCAGTCTTTTGGTATTTTCTCCTCTTTCCATGTTTTATCAAACGTTTTTAGAAGTGTCTTAATTCCTTGTTTTCCCATTTTTTTAACATTTCGCCTACAATTCTATCTTCTCCCGGTGACTTCTCATCTTTATTTTATTCAATGTTTATCTTCTATATGGGTACTTTCTTCTTTAACGATGACTTGGGTTCATTATTTCTGCTGACCTTACTAATACCTTTTCATTTTTATCTTTTATTACGGTGTTCTCTGTTGTTTCTCCTTTCTTTAGGTTTTTTAATACTCTATAAAACTATTTTTTGGTTTTCTCTACTGTTCATTTCCAATTGTTCGCCAAAGTCTTGCCACAGTTTTTCTATCGCTCCTTTAACCATGTTTTTTACTATTATACGTAGTTCTTTATATTATTCGTTGTAAGTATCTTCTGACTTTTTCGCAAAATGGTCTGTCCACCTCTTCTTCTTTAGTTTAACTTGGCCTCTTATATACTCATTCTACCAGGCGGTCCTTTTCATATGTTTGTTTGTCTTAATTATACCGCATGCACACCTAGCTGCTCCTATTAGCGCGCTCTTTATCTTGATTCACATCTCTTGTACCGTTAGGGGTTCAAAATTCAACTGCCAGTAGCTATCTGCTTATTGTGTTCTCATGCTCCGTCGCTGTTTCTGTTTCTTGTAGTCCATAAATTCTTATTATTTCTTTCTGGACTGCGTATTCTTCTTTTACTGCTTGCTTCTGGTCTTCTGGCCTCTTCATTTTTCCTACTAATAGGTAATGGTCGCTGTAGACTTCAGCTCCTCTTTCCACTCTACCATCTGTTGCTTTTTCTACTAGTTGTGAAGATTAGTTTTTTCCTTTCTACTCCGTCAACGAAAACCATAATTAAGTCCATGAATTGATTAAGTATTCACCTATGAATATTGATAAGAGTAAAATTAAGTAATTTGTTGACTCGTAATAACGGTCAAATAGTTATAGTGCAAAAGTTAGTTATTCAAAATAAACTCATTTATGTTGAGCAGAAATTAAAAAGGTTTAAGAGATTGCCATTAATTGTAAATAGAAATTTTTCGTTATTTCAAAATTAAAATTTATCAAGTACTATAAATAATTACATCGTTATGGTAAATGTTAGTTTCCTTTTTGTTATTCCGAAATTACAACTTGACAAGTGGTAATTCAGTTTATATTCAAACGCACATGTTAAATGAAAAATTACATTCAAAACCTTTTATATTAATATTAGAGATAAGAAACCAGAGCATTCAAATAGACTTTAAAATCCGATCAACCTAATTAAGAGAGTTTTAAATTAATATATTCAAGTTATAATTAACGCCGTCCTTAAAAATCAGTTAATTTATTTAGTGAAATTGCATTGTTAAATAACAGTTTCGAACACAGTAATTAATTACTAATTAAACCGTTAGATAGAATCAGTATTTTTTGTTAATGGAAACTGGCCGGATTTTATATCAATGGCTCTGTTGTTTCACAAATAATAATTTTATCACGATGAAAGTAGTTGATTTAATATCAATTAAAACAAATTGTTACGCTGTCGCCTCATCGTTAAAATTATAGAATTTCCAGCCATTCCCCCCTTTTGCTCTATATAGGTAAGTGCTTTCGCCATAATGATTATCTATCTTAATTAATAGAATTCAACTTGTTAAATACTCGCTCTGTAAACGAGTATCAAAATTTAGTCAAATTTATTTCGATAAGTAGCAAGGAAATTACTTTGCTCCGGACCACCGCTTTGCTTGAGCCGTAATCATTGAATTTGAATAATTCATAGAGTTCATATTTATTTAGAATCATTCATTTTCATCCATCATTGGTGAAGGAATTTTATTTATCTAGGGAACCTGTGACCTCTGTCTATCGTATCCGCCGTCCGCCCGATTTAATTGAGTTTTAGGTACATCTTCTACCATAAGGATTCGACCCTTAATATTATCCTCCACTGGGAAACCCGACGCCGCCTGTTTGGAAAACCGCATATGTTAAGAAGTGGACACAAAGACTGCTTGCTGGGTGGCACCCAAATCGATTTTCTAACCCCTGGAGCGAACAACCGCTCTCCGCAATTGTCCAGGAGTATTACGTAATAACAACTACCATAACTTATAATTTTCATAAAATAAAATTTATTTTTTTCCAAACGAGTCTTAATTTTTGTGTTGGACTTCGTTCATAGTAGGTATTCTAATATTCTAATATGGATCTTTCATCTCCACTTCAAATTTCTCGTTTGTATAAATGCATCTTTTTATGTTGGAAAATTGAATTTGCTGTAATCAAGGTGTTTAGGGAGCAGTATACTATTAAATATTTCCATTGCTGGTCCTTTTACCTTCGCCAAATCTCTCTTCCCAGCTTTACTGTTGAAGTCGTCTGCTATGAATACTTTCCCTTTGTTCGTTTCATTGTTAATTTTTCCCATAATTTATCTTTTATCTCTGTTTTCTCCTTTTTGGTCGGGTCTGTAAACTGCAACTATCGTTATTCTTTCTTTTCTTTCTACTTCTGATTGTACCGTGAGGATTTTCTCCGACCACCCTGTCTAATTTGTGATATTATCGCCAAAATTTTTGTTGATAATACATGCCACGCCTTCTGCCACGCTTACATCTTTGTCCACTCCGGTGTATATTAACATGTGTCCATCTTTTAAGGTTTTTTCTCCTTTCCCTTTTTTGCTTGTCTCTGCTAGTATTGGTATATCTAATCGTGTTCTATTAAGCTCGTGTATAACTTCTTCTTTTCCCGTTAAACTTCTTGTATTCCAAACTCCAAATTTCTAAATTCCAGATGCAGGTCGTGTGGTGCTTACTTCCTCTTCCCTATAATTTTCAATAGGTGGTAGGCATGTATACTCCATGCCAGCCGGGGAGGTACCACTACCCTTACCATGGGCTCCTTAATATTGGGACTCCGATTTTCTGAGCTCGGTAAGGGCTGCCGGTTACCTTTTCCTTCATCTTTAATCTATTCTCATCCTTATTCTTCCTTCTTGCCCTCACTGTCTTCCTATCGGATTAAAAGTCCCAAATTAAAAAATAAGATGGCTGTGGTTTCTAGGGTAATAAATTCCGGACGTAAAATCCTGCCCCATTCGGATGTCCGGGAGGACAGGGCCCAAGCGACCACGGTCTTCGAAAGTATCAACTTTCTGATTCACTACTGCAACATCCGCGGTATCAGGTCTAATCTTAATGCTATTCACCAACATCTTGAACAATTACAACCCGACACTTTGTTTCTATCTGAAACACAAGTCTCCTCTGAAAGCTGTGAGTCACCCGACTTGCAATTTCCTCAATACAACCTTCACTCTAACTTTCGATATAAAGGAAGCGTATGTATCTACATCAAGGACAGAATTGCTTGCAAGAGGGTTTCTTCCTTAGAAAATAAAAAATTTGACGTGATTTGGTTTAAACATTCTGGTCCTAATTTTGTGAAATTCTACTGTTGCATTTATAGGTCTCCTAATGATAGTAACTTTCAAGACTTCTTCGATTACCTTAGTATGAAAGTTGACTATCTCATGTCTCAGTTTCCATCTTGCGATATCTCAATTGTAGGCGATTTCAAAGTTCATAACTCTAATTGGCTTCAGTTTTCATCTACTACAAATCCTGCTGGTCATAGTGCAGAAACATTTACTATTTCATGTGATCTCACACAAATGATTTCTCAACCCACAAGAATCCCTGATAACCCTAACCATACTGCACATCTTCTAGATCTCTTTCTTACATCAAACCCTCTTGTTTATAAAACTTCCGTTCTTTCGCCTTTAGGTCTTTCCGACCATTGTCTAATAGACATCATTTCTACTGTACCTAATTCCACTGTCGTTAGCAAAAGCGATAGAACCTTGTGGTGTTTTAAGTCAGCTCGATGGAGTAATTTACGGGATTTCTTTGCAACCTTTCCATGGCGTGAATATTGTTTTACGTCGTCCTCTTCTTCGGACATCGCTCTTTCAGTATCTGAAGTCATCCTCATGGGAATGGAGTTATACATTCCCAAAAAATAGTACCGTATAGGTCATTCACGTTCCCAACCCTGGTTCAATAAGGCTTGTGCTGATGCAACGTCTTTAAAAAATAAGTGTTACATTAAATGGAAATCTAATAAATCGGTCGACAGTCATGTAGAATACGTTGGTGCTAGAAATATCTGCAAGTGTCATCACTAAAACTAAAAAGTTGTTCGAACAACGAAAATGCAATGTACTATCTACATCTCCTTTAGGAGTCGTAAATTTTGGTCTTTAGCTAAAGCCATTAGTAAAAACTTCGGAACATCTTCATTTACTCCCCTGACATGTATTGACGGATCGGTAGTTGCTGATTCTGTAGACAAAGCTAATGTTTTTGTGGATTTTTTTGCATCAAACTCGTGTCCCAATGATTCTGGAAAAGATGTGCCCCTAGTCAACTCTTCTTCATACGCTATGAAACCAATTCATTTTTGGTACAAGCTCTTGGAATCGATCATCAGTAGGCTTGATCTCAATAAGGCGAGTGGCCCATACGGTATCCCAGCTATTGTCTTAAAGAAATGTTACGCCGAACTAGTACCAGTCCTATCTAAGCTCTTTACGATCTCTATGTCTTCTGGGGAATTCCCTTCATCATGGAAGTTAGAACATGTTTAACCTATCCCCAAAAAAGGCGATAAGACCGATCCCGAACAATTGCCATCACTCCCATTTTGTCTAAAATCATGGAAAAAGCCAACAATCAGCAGCTGCTCACGTTCTTTGCAACTAACGAACTCCTTAGTGACCACTAATATGGGTTTAAGCAAAGTCGTTCAACAGGTGATCTTCTTTCATATGTGACCCAAGTTTGGAACACTACAGTAGAGCAGTCCGGTGAAACAGTTGTAGTCGCTTTAGATATCTCAAAAGCATTTGACCAAGTTTGGCATAACTGTTTACTTGTCAAATTCACCGTGTCGTAGTTGATGGCTTTTTTTCAAAAGAAATTAGCATTAACGCGGGCGTACCACAGGGATCCGTTATAGCGCCTACACTTTTTCTGCTGTACATAAATGACCTTATTTCTTCAACAATTAACCCCATTCATTGCTTTGCTGACGATACCACTCTTCACAGTTCAACAACAAAAGTGTTGCCTTGTGTCCGCCAAAAAGATCGATCATTTCCTGTTGTAAGTATGAATGGCTCAGTTCTTAAGTTTTCAGACTCTATTACTCTGTTGGGTATGACTGTATCTTCAAATCTCTCATAGGTTGACCATCTTCTGTCAGCTACCAAAACAGCTGCTTGTAAAATAGGCTTTTTGTACAGATCTAAGCAGTACTTTACCTCTCGCTTAGTACTCTCCAATACGCTCTCGATATCGTTAATCGTATTCAAAAGAGAGCGATTAAGCTTATAAATGACTCGTCCTTAACTTCTCACATACAGTCCCTTGAGCATAGAAGGAAGGTTTCAGTTCTTTATTTGCAATAACGTTATTACAACGGTTATTGTGCTGCTGAATTATATTCTTTGATACCATCTCGGCTATCTTTTCGAGAAACACTCGGTTCGCTCATTCACATCATCAGTATGCAGTACAAATCTCCACTTGTCGTACCAAATGGGCGCAATCCACATTTTTCTACACGGCTTCTAAACTCTGGAATGATCACCCTGGTTCCTGTTTTCCTCTCACTTATGATATGAGAAAATTTAAGGTAGCTGTTCATAGGCATCTATTGGCAATTAATTATCCCTCTATCCATCCTCCTAAGTGTTCCTGAGTGCTTTAGCACGATAGGCCAAATTTAGCCTGTTCAGGTCCACAATCATAAAAAAAAAATTTATTTTTTATTCCCCCTTTCTTATTTTCTTTATATTGTTTGATTGTGGTCTCCGTAGTATTTCTTTTTATTTTCTTTTTGCATGTGCATCACAATTTTGTGTTAATGTGCTTGTTTTCTGTAATCCATTACCTTGTCCATTGCCAGGGCCGTTGTCGCTAGCTATATCTATACCTATTAGTTTTTTCGTATAGTTCGGGTTATTTTACTTAGTTGTTCCTCGAAACTTGCTCCCTTTGGCGATCTCTCCGTTACCGTCTGTTTTAGTGCATTGCTTTCATTCCTATCTTCCTTTTCCAAATTTTCCACGTTTGTCAAATTACTTGATTTGTATATTTTATCGTTATTTATCGGTTTATTATACTTTAGTTGCGCTCTATATCCTTTATTCCTTGCTTCTTTCATGTGTGGAACTAACACTTTCCCCTAATACCTCGTTGGTATAATCTTCATCGATCCACTTGTCTGTTCCCTTGAGGTTTTCGAATTTTGTGATATTGATACTTTCTTACTGCATTTAGTTAACTTAACCAAAATGGGTCTTTTCTTGTCTTTCATATATCTTGCGACTCTTCTCGCTTGGTATAATCTTTTTTTTTTGTCTATGCCAATTCCTATCTTTTGCATTATACTAGATACTTTTTCCTCTGTCCCATTTGTTCTTTCCTTTTCCTCATCTACTACTCCCTTTATTATATTATTCTTCCGGATCTCTGTTTCTAAATTAGTTATTATCCCCTCTTGTTTTACCACCTTCTCTTTTAGTTTCGTATTTACACCCTTCACTTGTTTGATTTCCAGTGCAAACGCATCAAATTTCTCATTAATTTATTTCATGTTCTTCTCTATTTGCTGGAACATCTTCTCAATTCTCTCCACCGCATTTATCTTCAAGTCTGCTGTGGATTGCGTAAAGTGGCGGACCCCAGTATCCCCGTCGTAAGGCTGTCACTGATCTATCAGCAGCTATCTTCTCGTTTCCATGCTGTTTCAATTTAAACTTTATTTTCCATTAATGTTTGTGAATTTAAAAATACTTTGGTGTATAATTAGTTTCCTATCAAAAAAAATTTGTTATGGAGTACACTCCAGTTGCGTTTATTTTTTTTATCTCTCATCTACACTTGTCTCATGCGATTATCGCCTTTATCCTTAAAATCCATTAACCTTACTTAATTATTATTTACATTAATTTACTTTAGTTGATCTGTTATTTAGTTTTCTCTAATCTCTCGCACTTTATAATCTTATACTCTTCCTATTTATCTGATACCTTTTTTTTCTCTGTTTATTCAATGCGGCCCTATTTGTAGTTTGATATTGGAGTCAACCTTTCATCTCTCTTTTGCCTTTTTGTTCATAATATTAATCTCCAGTTGGACAAAAATATTTAGATCACAATAATTCATGCAAGAACTACTTATCCGCGAACACGAAAATCAAGAAACGGTGGAGAAATTCAAAGTCTTCATTTATTAATGTTTTCTTAGATGAATTTTTCGATTCGAACACTTTTCCCGTATGCTGCAACTATGTAAATACGTAAAACGAAAATTTATCAATGTATACCACAACCAATAATCGCTTTGTAACAAAATCTAGTTTGTCCAACTTAGGTTTAAATTATGTGTACGTGCGTGGAATTTACTAACTCGAGGTCCTCCAACATGCGTTTTACTAGAAATTGCATTAAAAATTCTTTAAACGTTTTTTCATGGTAAATAACTTTATTAATTTTAATTGTTTTAATAGTGTAAGGTGCAACATCAAAGAAACGCTTTTACGCAATAAAGTACATATGCGGAAGAGTTTTGCCGGTAATAATTATTGATCACTTCCGGAAGTATTATAATATGGTTTCGATCAGAAATGCTTGCGTTTGCTAAATAATGCATAATTTATCAATGAACTCAAGCTATTACTTCAATCTTAATTAAATTTCACTGAAAATTGGGAAATGTGATTAAGCAGTCAAAGATGATGGTATGTTTAATGCAAGTAAACATATTGATAAAATTTTTAACGTTATGGGAAATATTGGTATTCAATGCTTTCTTTTACAAGACACGTTTGCTTGCTTTATTCGAGCTTATGATTTAATTATTTTTATGGGACGTTGAGTTTTTAGACCCACCTAATCCATTTTGGTGTATTTAACTGTAGGATTTTGTTTGAACATAAAATTGAAGGGTGAAAGGTTGAATCCTTTTGAATTGTGTCACATACATAGAAACAAGTTTATAATTAAAATGTGTTCTAAATTTTATTTAAGCTATGAAGGTACACGTTAAATGGTTTTGGTTTCAACTTGTTTACAAAGGGTATGCAAATTAATCCTAATAAAGTTTTACTAACTTCCATTTTAAACTGTGTTAAAATAAACTTGTCAAGACATTTGAACATGTTCTACATTTTAAACTTAGTTTCACAAAAAAATGTTGATGAAGGTATATAGTATCATGGGTGTGACAGTGCATTGTGTTTGCATTCGAGTAATTGTGCACCGGTAATTAATTGCTTGTTGGTTCCCAGTCTATTCAAGCAACACAATGTTCATTATTAAAAACACAGAACATAACAATGATAATATGGCTATCTGAAGGCATAATTATGTTTCTATACAGTGTACAGTGAGGTCGGATACTGGGGACTACAGAATTGAATTTTTACAGCTAGACATGCTGTCAAAAAGGAGTGTGGTCTCTGGATGATTGATATAGGTCAAGGACTTTAATTTTTATGAAATATTTATTTACCCGTTCCTTTAACGTTTCGTCCTTATATGAGGACTTCTTCAGAAAGGTTAACTGTAATATATACATGCAACCCAGTTCGATTTCAATTTACAAGTGAAAACAATATCAAAACAGAAAAATCAAAAAACGTTATAATTTTGTTACTAGTTTGATGTTAATGTTACAGTTTTGAAAGTATTTAATTGTTTCATTCCATAGTATCTATCCAATTTCCTTTTACAAATATAGCATAAAGCCTAACCAAATATTTAAGTTTTTCTGCGATAAAAAAACGTGTTCAATGCGCTCGCCATTTCGGCCCAGGCAATACTTATAACGCGGATAGATACTAACAATGTAAAATTAATAGCACCAATATATCAGTCACTTGAGCATTTGCTGTGAGACTGTGTGCTTGTCTGGACGTTACATGAACGTATTATAACGTGTTATCCTGTGTTAGGTTCGGATTTTTTGTGATTTGTTTTCTGTGTGCAGATGGTGAATATGAGTAATAAAAATAATGACACTGCTGGTCCTTCAGCACCAAAGAGGCCCAGATATGTCTTTAGAAAAACCCCTGAGATATTGCAACTGCTTTTAGAAAGTGACTCAAGTGATGAAAAACTTGCTGACAGCAGTGACGATGAATATGGGCCTGAGCATGCGTCATCATCTGAAGATGATGATGTACAAAATGAGATAAATAGATCAAGGTATTAACGATGTTTGACCACAAAATCACGAGAATATAATTTGGAATAATAATTAATTTTGTATAAGACAGTTGTATTTTACTAAACAAGAGAAACTATTGGTTCCTGTTCCCGGAGAAAATCTAATCGATTATTTCTTGCTTATTTTGTCAGATGACTTATTAGAGCTGGTTGTTACCCGTACAAACGAATATGCCATTGAGATTTTTGGGTAGTACAGGTGAGCACGCTCGTATAACGAGGTAGACGAATGTTACCAAAGAAGAATTATTGAAATTTATTGGTCTAATTTTTCATATGGGGCACATAAAATTAAGCCGAATTCAGGATTACTGGAAACAGGACGCTTTACATAAAATAAACATTTTCTCAGTAACAATGAGCAGAAATCGTTTTTTACGATACTGCGTGCCCTGCATTTTGCTAGCAATGATGAAGCAATTCCTGGAGACAGATTGCATAAAGTTCGATCCATTATAAATCACTTCAATCAAAGAATGAACCACATTTTTTATCCTGGTCGTGAACTCGGTTTGGACGAAGGTATGGTTCTTTGGCGCGGACGGTTACAGTTTCGCCAATACATCCCGAATAAGAAGCATAAGTGTGGGATAATGTTATATATGCTTACGCATCCAAGAGGATTTGTTCTGAAGTTTTCAGTTTACACAGGTTCGTTATGTGATATCCGAGGTAAGCGACATGCGGAAAAGGTTGTTATGCATCTTCTAAGTGAAAAGTTGAATAATGGACATAGTGTCTATGTGGACAATTTTTACAATAGTTACCATTTAGCTGAACAGTTACTTGCAGTAAAAACACATTGTACCGGTACTCTTATAATATGCAGAAAGGATTATCCTGAAGAGGTACAATCTACTAGATTAAAGAATAGGGAGATTGGAAAATATGCGAATGGAATTCTAATAGTAAAAGGAAGATTTCCTATATGACGGAAGTAACCAATAGAAGGAATCAAGTTAAAAATAAACCTCTGCCTATAGTTCAGTACAATAAATGCATGTCTGAGATTGATCGTCAGGATCAGATGTTATCTTATTACGGTTGCCAAAGCAACTCTTCAATTGATGATGAATAATGCTCCCCAAATATTTAATAAATATTCTGGCCGCCATCAACCATTCTACGATTTTAAGATGGACGTAATGAAACAATTACTTCAACAGCCTAAACCACACTCGAGGGATCATTTACAGCTGGAACATATATTATCAGAGAGGGATAGCCGAACAGCAGACGGTAAAATAAAAAAGGAATCAATGAAAGTCGTGGTATGAGACATCAAAAAGCCGTAGACACAATTAACGTCTGCAAAATATGCCCAAAATAACGCATACTTAATTTTTTTTGTTTTGCTTTGTGTTGTTTTTTGTTTCTTTTAGGTATGTTATAATTTATTTTGATTCTGTCTGAATGATTTTCCTTTGTTTTTTTTATTATGTTATGAATAAAATAGATTGAAATACTTATTCTTATTGAATTGCTACCGAATCAGTGTTATTTCATTGTCACGCATTAGCGCGTGATTGGCTTCTGACAATGAATTCATTGGCTAATGCCCATTACGTGCCGGCGCGTGATACTGATCTATCACAAAAAAATGACAATATTCCTTAAGTAATTAACTAGACACTAATTTTAAATATTGTTTAGTACTAAAAACGATTTTAATGTGATTGGAATTTGGGGGAGTCTCCGTTTAAAATGGGCAGCGAACGTGTTAATAAGCGTGATGATGGCTTTCGACTACAACCTATTTCGAAACCTTTATTGAAGAATATGAATGCAACCCTCTTGATTAATGTTGCATCTTATAGCATTCATCATGCTGTTACTCTAGCGCCCCCTGAAAATACATACTCAGGGCTTACCACACGTAACAGAACTTGAAAAGCAAGATGATTAACTTTCTTTACCCTTATCAAACCACTATTTTTGAAGGGTTGTCCTGAATAGTTACTTTGATATACGCGTTTAAATAGTTAGACTTAGATTACCTTTTAATGTTAACTTCACTTTAATATATTTTTGTATTTATTTATATTAGTGCTTGATCAACCTATTTCTGTACATATGACATTTTGTCAAACAGTTTGTCTTGATAAAGGTAGCAATGTTAAGCTACAGAAACAGTCTTTAGAAATATAAGAGTCTATCCGAAAAATTTTCTTGTATATACAGGGTGTATTTTAAAATCACCGACAAACAAAAACTGGAGATTCTATGATTAAAAATAAGACAGAAATGATCATAAACGCGTTTCAGAAAATGCTTCCTATCCGAGATACAGTTTGATTAAAAAATGTTTTTTAAGGTTTTTTTAAGATTCCTCAAAAACTAAAAAAGATATTACACTGAAATTTGGTACACCTAAATGTCTAATTAAATACAATTAATCAGGTGAGTTTGAGTCAACTGACTCCATCCAGTGGCGTAGAATATTTTAAGTTAATCAGTTTAAGTAAAAAAAAACGCACGCCCATGGTTTTTTTTGAAAAAATATTTTTTGATAGATTCAACATTTAATTCTACAAATAAAATCATACTTAGTATTTTTTCGATTCGGCACCCCGTTTTTGAAATATTTTGCATTAACGTAAACGACCACATTATTCAATAAAAATCAAAATTTTTTGTTTTATTTTACAAGAAAAAATACGCAGTTAACTATTAGGTACATTACTAAAGAGATATTGAAGGAACCAAAAACAAAATAGTAATTATTTTTATACATATTGTTCAAAATGTCCTCCTTCCTTTTGAATGCAAGCTTGTATCCTTCTTAGCAAATGAAACCTAACACGCTGAAACATTTGTGGCATAACCCTAATCTCATCGCATGCCATCTGTATGCGATTCCAAAGTTGCTCTCGATTATCAATTTGAACAGAATAAACACGAGTTTTCAGGTACTCCCACACAAAAAAGTCCAGTGGGTTTAAATCTGGCGATCGTGCCGGCCACGGTACTTCACTTCCTCGTCCAATTCAGCGTCCAGAGAACCATGCATTTAAAAATTCTCTGTCGTTTCGTGTAGAATGTGGTGGTGCACCATCATGTATGAAACACATGTTCATTCTAACATCTAAGGGTACGTCGTCAAACAATTCTGGCAAATCTTCTCTCAAAAAAATTAAATAGAATTCGCCAGTAAGTCTTTGAGGAAAACGGATAGGTCCGATTAGGTGATCGTCTAGTGTACATATCCAAATATTTTCGCTAAATCTATGTTGGTGAGCTGTAATTACAGTTGGATGCTGATTTTCATCTAGCTATTTGTGGGAATTATGCAGGTTTATTATTCCATTTCGGGAAAAAATACACTCATCAGTGGTCAATAAGTTTCTAATAAATTTTACATCTTCAGCATTTTTATTTAAAAACCATTCGCAAAACTTCATTCGACGAGGATGGTCAGCAGGCACTTTCTGTAGGTGAAAGGGATGTAAATTTTGTTCTCGTAAAACTTTCCGAGACTGGCTATGCGACACACCAAATTCTAAACCTAACTCACGCATACCTATTGATGAATTTTCATACACTCTATCTAAAATTTGTTCCTCAATTTCAACTGGTACACGAACATTTCGTCCGGAATTTTTCTTTCCTTTTAAACTTCCATACTCTAACAAGTTACGATGAACGGTTCTAAACGTAGTATGATGTGGATGTCTTCTATTTGGAAATCTTTGTTCATAAAGTCGAGCATCTGCACGAGCATTGCAATTAGTATTACCATAACATAAACGCATATCGACCAGTTCTCGTTGGGAATAATTCATTTTTTCACAGTAATTAGACACAAACAATTAATTAAAAAACACGAGTAAATGCAACTATTTTAGCAAACATAAGATACGTAACTGTCAAATGCAAAGCAATCTCTGATTTACTTAATTTGGTTATTACTGAGTAATGTAGTCGTTTATGTTAATGCAAAACATTTCAAAAACGGGTGCCGAATCGAAAAAATGCTAAGTATGATTTTATTTGCATAATTAAATGTTGAATTTAACAAAAAAATATTTCTTCAAAAAAAGCAGGGACGTGCGTTTTTTTTTACTTAAACTGATTAACTTAACATATTCTACGCCACTGGACGAAGCCAGTTGACTCAAACTCACCTGATTAATTGTACTTAATTAGACATCTAGGTTTACCAAATCTCAGTGTAATATCTTTTGTAGTGTTTGAGGAATCTTAAAAAAATCTTAAAAAAATCATTATTTAATCAACCTGTATCTCGGTTAGGAAGCATTTTCGGAAATGCGTTTATGATAATTTTGTCTTATTTTGAATTATAAAATCTCCAGTTTTCGTTTGGCGGTTATTTTAAATACACCTATATATATATATATATATATATATATATATATATATATATATATATATATATATATATATATATATGTATATATATATATATATATATATATATATATATATATCAAACCGTAGTTTGTTCAACCATTAGAACTATCTGTGTTTACTGTACAAGCGAACAGCTGTTTAGCTGACGGAACGCTACCATTTGAGTCTAAATGTACACTGTGTGTCATAAATTATGCTAACTGCTGGGGTTGTATAAAAAGTTATTTATTTCAATTACTGTGTAAATTAAATTGCATATTTATTTCTGATCATTGGGGTTGAAAAATGTTTGTTACTTTTCACTGATTACAATTTAATAGTTGTTTAGTACAAAACTGTTTGAATTAGGGCTTACTCACTTTAATTTTGTAACCATATGAGATGATATGTATATATATATATATATATATATATATATATATATATATATATATAGAGATGATATGTTTTAGTGTTAAATATGATGGTTATAAAGAAATGAGGATTAAGGTAAGTGTACGTTTCATCGACCTCTTTAGATGCGGCTCCAGATAATATTAAAAAAGAAGATTTACGTTACATTTGGCGACGGGACTTTTATTATTTTCATTTATTTACATATACGTACCTGGAGGAAATCATAGTTAAAACCCTCTCTTTCCCTTATTTAATAAATATGTATGCCAACTAAATAGGGTAGGTTGAAAATTGAAGTTGTGTCCATTTTACCGACCTCTTTCTAGCAGTGCTGCTAATACCGACCACATATGATCTTTTTACCGACCTATAGAATGCATCTGTAAGTTCATGCATTCGCAAAAATGTGCTAATAATAACAATTTTATTTCGAGTGAAAAAATATACTTATTACATAATAGAAGTAAGGTTGTAAAGTAAAATAGGCATTCTTAAAAAACAGGTTGTCACAAAAAAAACTAAATAATAGCAAATCAGCAATTACGTCTGTAAGTATCCGCGTATTAAGCAAGTAAACACTTAAGTACTTAAATACTTATGTACTCGCGTACTTATTACTTAATACTCGATTGCTGTATATCTGCAACTTCTGGTACAGAATAAATGCCTCTTTTATTTATTAAAGTAGGAGATCTAATATCTGCTGTAATACCGTTATCAACGTAAGATAAAATTTCATCCTTAAGGGGCCATTTCCAATTGTTGCCGCTAGCTGCCATTGTCTTCACTAATGTGCCATAACTGTCATTACCAATAACGAGACCTGGAAAGAACTGTTCTTCATATCTTACTACAACATAACGTTGCTGCATTGCAGTGACTTCAGATTGATGGGATTCATTTTTCGAGTCACTTTTCCTTTGAGGTTTTATTTGTGGTTTTTGGGCACTTTCTTTTCAGGGCTCTTCCAGCTTTTTCATTGTTTTTCTTTTTTTTTCATGTCTATTTTCTTCTGATATTGTATGAACTGTTCAGAAGCAGCAAGTGTTTGAGTTAATTTTTTAGTACCTTTCATCACTTTTTCTTTGTTTTTAGCCTCGGGTTAAAAAATTGATTTTTTAAACGGAGTGGGGATATTTTTAAGAGGAATTGGCACATTTGGTTCTCTATTGCCTTTATTGACGTTAGAGTAGATTTAGATTGACGTAGTTTTATGGGGAGAAATATAATTGGTCGTTATGTTTCTCTTTCTTGAATGACAGATGAATCACGTCTTGATTTCGTTAATGGAGTGCTAGGTGGAGAAATGTAATTGGTTGCTTTGTCTTCTCTTACTTGAATGCCAAATGAATCATGTGCTGATACTTCCGGTTCACTGTTTTTTTCTTTGTATACAGAATCGTTACCGTCTGTATTCCTTTCTTTGTTAATTTGATTTAGTATCTCAACAGTACCGTCTGGTTGAACTTCCAAATCTATAACTTCATTCACCCACCAAAAGCTTTCATCGAGTTGAATGTTTAACACTGAATCATTTATGTTACTTATTGATGGCATGTTTGCTTCTAAGGTCACATTATGTTCCTCTTGTGGTTCTGGACTGAATTCATTTTTAATTTTTCGTCAAAAATGAAATAGGCCTTCACCATTTATATTATTACCATTCCAATCTTCTCCGCATACCTTGAATTGTTCCCAGGTGTTTTTTTCTATTCGTTTCTCAATTTCAAATAAAATTACTCTAAGAATGTGTCGTTAGTGTTAGTTTCCGCCAAAGGTTGTAGAGTATTTGTTGTTGAAACTGTTGTTTCTCGAATTTCAACTTGATGGATAAGTTTTGTTTAGTTAACGTTGTTAGCACCAAAAGGATAGAGTCCGCATGTCGGAAAACCATTTTTTATTATATCTTCCTTAATTGATTCGTTAATTCAAATATCTACTTGGAAGGAAAAATCTTCTCTACTTAATTTTTTTCCATTATTTTCAGGGGCCATTTTTGTGCCTGCTTTCTCCAAGCCGTTTTTAGGGGATAGAAAACTGCTACATCTAATGGCTGGAAATAATGTGTCGAATTTGGTAATAATGCTATCAAAACTATGCCGTTTTCTTTGCAAAACTGAGTAAGAGATAAACTTAGATGTGAAGCAGGTCCATCTAAAAACAGAATAATTGGCAACTGAATATTTTCTTGTATTAACCAGGGATGGAAGACATTGGTGATGTATTCGAAAAAATTTTCCCCAGCTCGTGTCAGACCGACCAATGGACCATTTACGCGGCATTTTTAGGATAAGATTAGCTGGCATCCTTTTATACGGCATCAATACTACAGGGGGTTGTTTTCTACCATCTCCCGACACAGTCACTAAAACAGTCAAACATTCTTTTTCGTCATTCTGAATTCTAGTGAACACCTCCTTCGAACCTTTTCTTACAAGTACTTGTTTCTCCTTAGGTGTTAAAAATAACGCAGTCTCGTCGCAGTGGAAGATTCGTGTTGGATCTTGCAAAATGTCTTCCAAATGATTTTCAGAAATATAAGTTTCTTCTGTAATATTAGGCCTGCATTGTGTTTGATCCTGGGAAACTCGTTTTTTCAATTCCGGATGTCTTGAAAGAAAACCTTCATATCAGTGCCTTCCTGGGATGCCGTTTTTAAAAGTATTAGGTCTTTGAAGCTGAGCCACTAACTTTGCCACGCTCTCTATCAATTGGCTTCTGGTAACAGGGAAACCAACACTTCCGAGATGGAGAATCCTCCTCAGTTTTAGTAAGAACGGTTTGAGCACTGCTAGTGAAATTTTCGTCATATTTTTTATTAATCTTATCTAAAAGGGTCGTTTTTGGCACACCATATTCTTTGGATGCTTTTCGAATGCTCGTTCCTTCTTTTACAGATTTCAATGCTCTGTTTAAGGCTTCTTTTGTATATTTTTTTTCCTGTTTTTTACCCATGATGTTCTGAAACGAAATTACTTTTGAAGAATGAAACATATTAAACAAACATATTAAGCAAAAATATAGAGGTTCCTTTTATCGACCTAGTGGAAGGTGAAAGGATATGAGGTACCTATTTACCGACCATAATTGATTAGCTATATTCTCGTTTGTTCTTACATTTCTAGTCCAATAGTCCTCCATATTTTGAAAATTGACAATTACGTTATATCCTAATAAATTCACAATCTAATTTAACAAGTATAAATGCGATGTTAATTTTTGTATGGTCGAAAAAGATGTTTCTATATATTTTGTTAAATAAAAAAATTCACATTTTCACGTAATACTAAAATAATGTACATTCTTTACCTAAGTAACTCATCAAAATTCACTTTACCTGCACTATGTGTTTATGTTAACAATATGGTAGGATACTTGATACCTCTTCAAATAGTGTGAAATAGCTGAAGACACAGAGATCATTGCTTGTGACGGTCGGCATTCGCGATAACTTTATACTTCAACTTCTTAAAACAAACGCTTTCAGTTTAGTACCATTTGCAGATTTTGAATTATAGCGCGAAATTCAAAGTGGTCGGTATAACTTGCAAGGTCGGTGAAACGTACACTTACCTTATATTAAGAGTTATTGTGATCAAATTAGATTCATAATAAAATATTACTGAGTACATATTTAGTTGTACAGCACATTGTGAGCTAAATGATTCAAGTTTTACAATTATTGCATTTTAAACATGGTTGTACCAGGAGATTTCACATTAATAGTTTCCGATCACCTTCGGAAGATATAAATTATGTATTTTCTTTAATACTATTCATCATATCCATTTGAAAAAGGTAAAGTCTGTTCTGGTAGCATAATCTGCTTCAGTTCTAAAATAAAATAAAATAGTATGTACTACATAACATGTTGACGAAATAAATTGTATGATTAAAGTTAACGATAAAGACAATGGTAGAAATATTCATTTAATTTATGGAATTATGAAGAATAATACTGAAAAATTAGTGTAAAAGTAACTTACAGTTGTGTTAAAAGGAAGTGAAGCCACATAAATTAACATTTTTGGTGCAAATTAGCTAAATGTGTTGAGAAGATAGGTTATGGACGTTTTGACTCCGATTGTAAGGTTGTAAGTATTTTACATTGTCGACGGTATCGAAGTTCGAGCTAGTGTAACTTTATGTTTTTCGGGTCAGAGAACCCAAATATGACCAGAGTTTTCCTGTGGAGTTTAGAATAAGTAGATATAAGTAAATATCTGTATGCAAAAATGCATAAATAGGATAGTTATCAGAGAAAAGTAGTTTAAAAGCGAAATAGGGCAAATGGGGTATCATTTTAAAGGAAATTTTATGTAGAATTTAATGATTACAAAAATTTTTAAGATGTATCCTTGTATCACAAATATATTTGTCACATTTATAAATTATAAATTTCAGAAATATGATCAACCAATCAGAATTAAGTTCAGGTTCGTTTGTATGGTGTATAAGGTCCAATCAAAATTGGCGTTCTAGAAAAAATGATACAGTTGCAAATTTTCTTAAGGGTCTCTTGTTAATTTTGAAAGTTGCTTCTCTGGTAAGTTTTTCATAACCTAATTCATATAAAAACGAAACATATTGGCAAAAAGTTAAACTACTGAAACAAAAGTGAGGTTAAAGTAATTAATAGTAAGTCAATTGTTAAATTGATATTTCTAATGAAATTTTAAATGTGGTTATTAATTTTTTTTAGTATAAACAAAATTAATTACAGACAAAAATCGAGATTATTAATTTCAAAGAAATTAGAAATGTTTTAATAAATTAAAATTGAATGCAGATAATTATTGTATTTAAAATTAAGCGCTCATGGAAAAAGTTAATAAGTAACGTACCTGATGAAGCTCATGGTTGATAGCAATCACTGTTGTGCCAGCACACTTTGTGAGATCCACAATACAGCTGATTTGGATAACGGTACTTCAACAATTGGAGATTGTCGCAACACATGAAAGATTTATAACGCTGTAGGTTATATGAATCTCAAATTATCAACTTAGGTTATGTTTATGAATTATGCGTATCATCGATGTTTACATGTGTAAAGAATTTGAACAAATTAGAAACCAGTCAGCGATTACGAACGCGAATCATTAAGTATATAATAATATTACTTCAGTTTAAAATAAATCAAATTATACTTACAGTAACAGTAATTTATTTTGTTATTCACCCATGAAACATACGATGCACATTTTCAATATCATTATTTACAGACATATATTCGTATGCGGTCAATGTGTGGTATAATTGCTTATAATACAAGGCGTCTGAATAAAACAATTAAAGTTGAATTAAAATTTAATTGCAAGACAGTAAATTGAGTTATCTTATAAAAATTTTAATATGAATGTTATATTTAATATCACCACAAAACTAATTCCTTGAACACCACTATCCCCTGAGTTGCTTGTCGACGCAATATTTATTTATTAATCACAATTCTATTATATATAATATCACTCTAAAATTATATATCAAACATTACATTCCAATATATATATATATATATATATATATATATATATATATATATTCGAAATATTTTAATCAATAAATTGTATGTAAACATGAACTTATGAACCTATGAATTACATTAACATGTTACTACGGTATTGTTATAGTACATTAACCGAGCTAGTAGAGTAGTGGTGACACGACCTGCTTATCATTCGGGAGGTAATGGGTTTGATTCCCGTTACCGCCTACTTTGTATGAGGTTTTTTTTAGAGGGTTTCCTCATTTACATGTAGCGGTATGGTCACTGCAAACACGCACACACCATGTGCGGCTACTTCCGATCCTATCCTGACCACAACCATACTTAATCCCACTATGTATATATACGCAATGTATGTATGTATGCTGGGAATCCATGATTGTGGATGAAGGAGCCTGGAAAGCTGAAACAGCCCGCCCGCCCCTTTGGGGAGGGAATGAAATACGTAACCTTTCCTTTTTTTTTGGTATAACTGTTTTTTTTTCTTTGCATTGATGCAACCAATATGGTATAAATAATTACTATTGGGAAGGTTTTTTTGTGGCATCCTTCTGAAATGCGTTTTTAATAAAATGTTTAAACAAACTGAATTTGATAAAATCGAAATCGCCTTGGATTAAGTCAATATATTTTAAAAGATCAAACTTTGTTGCCTGTAGATGTTTTCGTTTTTATACCCCCGATGCGTAATAACTGGTAATATCAAACATATAAAAGGGGTTTAAACTTTTCTACAACCAGCACAAAATATTTATTTAACTTTAAAGTGCGAACAATTTTCATAAAGTCTGTTCCAATTATATTCAAAGTTAAATATTTGGTTTGCAAGAAAAGGGAAGACGTAACAGTGTAAATATGCGCACAACTTTAATTCAATTTGCAAAAAAAAACTTAGGTAAGAAATAAATGTCTACCTTCCTATATTATCCTTGAAAGGAATTACTACTAATTTTTAACCCACAAAACAGAAATTTAATTTTGGAAGTTAACATGAAGTAATTAAGCTAGTTTCCTATTTTCGTGAATTTGTATATTTTCAACTAGGTGCCCTACTGACAATTACGTTCAATTCATATTCCTGTTTATGTAAACATCATTACGATTTTCCTTAATAAAGTTTTAATCTAGCGTAGTCCGTAATTCTGTTTACGAGTGTTTATCAGGATAACTTACAGTGCAATATCATAGCATAGTTCGTTTTCTATTATATTTGTTGTGTTCCTAAATCATTAATCAATCTATATTCATTTCAACATAATCCTCTTTTTTTGTTATTAATGAATATGCAAATCACATTATTAATCATTTTTAGTTGTGAAAATCCTCCAGTAATATAAGTAAAGGATTATATAGTGCTCTTCAAAGTGTGATTAAATTGCATCCCAAATTTATTTTTAGGCTTCGAAAGTTTATAAATGACAGTAATAGTATAATCTTAAATGTAATCCTTTTCAGCCATAGGTTTTAGTATTCATTGTTTTGAAGCCCTCCACTGTTTAACTAATTTTAACTGTATACTCAATTGTCTCTCTAGACGAGGGTTACATACATACATAAGGAAACTATTTTTTTGTCCACGGAGTATAAAGCAGTACAAGCATTTTTTGCGTTAGCCGATACTTTTAGTACTAGTTGTAGCTGTTTTACTTCTACCAGAAGAATGCGTAAACAAACGTGCCTAATCTTGGGTTGTTTGAGATTAATAATGTGTTGGCGATGCAAAGGGTACACCCTGACTTGTACCGATTTCAGACTCTTCCTTGCACCCTGTGGTGTCTAACTCAATACCGTATATTAAGTCTAATATCACAACTAAAAATTCTTATTAATTTTATTAAATACATAAATAAAACCCAACTGAGCTATCGAGATACAAGTTCCAGTCGATGTAATTTTGTCTTTATGTATGCAGAACTACTATAGAGTAAAACGAAATTTTACAGCAGAGAGTATTGTCTAGTTCTTGTCATATTGTATATTTCTCGTTTCTCAACTCGTTATGTTGATCTGTTGGCTTGAATGTTACCTCTTTTGGATGTTGTTTTCTTGAGATTGCTGTTTAATTGCTTTTGTCATGTTGAGGTGGATGGGTTTGTGTTAATCACTGACACCGTATCTTGCAGTGCTGGACTCAGAACACTTTGTTCTGTTTTTACCAGGTATGATATTTGGATGATACCTGTTTGGTTTAAACTTATGTCTTTCCTGATCCCATTGCACATATCCGCTGCCTTGGTGATGCCCTTTGTGATAAACATCCACGTGTTAGGCACATACAGCTGTTTCCAGATTGTTCCATGCACTTGTTGTTTTACCATCTTCTTGTGTTTTTCTTTGTTCGTCGGTACAGTTGTTTTATTACATAGTTTGTAATCTGCTCTGTGCTGTTTACTACTGTAATTAAGCAAATGACTGTATGCCCTCTAATGGACACACTGTGTGTGTGTGTGTATATATATATATATATATATATATATATATATATATATATATATATTATATGCAGATATCTTAAAACATTTTGCAGGTCTGACTTATAATAAGCTAGAAAGAAACCCAATAAGCATTATATGAGGGTGAGAGAGACATAACTTTACCGATGTTGCACTTGTACATATTTGTATGTAGGCACAAAGCTATTAAGATGATGTTGAAAGGTCGCGTGTCCTTTGAAACTATAAAGTAAATGCTTTACACTTAAACATTAAATATGATAATACCTCAAGCATCGAAGTTTATTGTAATTGCAAATTTATGACATGGTTCGATTACTACTCGTAAGAAGAACCAAGAAGAAATTTACAAACATTAACAATTACATTGATAGTATAACTTAAGTTTAAGGTTTAACCTTGCACAAGGCAGTAACCCAATCTTTGATAAAATTCAGTTCTGGCTTTTTCTAACATTTCTTGGGTGATGCTGTTTCAAGAGTCTGTAATTTTGATACGAAGTTTGTCCAAATTGTTAGCAAGTTCATGCCTGTTCCCACAAATTTGCTGGGATACGTATCCCCAAACAAAATAGCCGTTCGGCGCGATATCAGGTGAGCGAGGAAGATGTTTAATAGTACCTTTTCCACTAATAATACGGTTAGGGAACGTAGTTTCCAAAAACTGTTGAACTCTTATTGCAGTATGAGCAGGACAGCTATCTTTTTGATATACAAAGTCATCAAAGTTTATATTGAGGTGTTCAACAGCTGGAACTATCTGGTTTCTCAACAGTTCCGCATTCAAGTTTCCGTTGATAAAAAATGGACCAATTATAGAATTGCCTAAAATTCCTGCCCACACATTAACTTTTTGGGGGTATTGGGTCCGGTAAGGATGGACATGTAATTTTAAAGAACTCGTCGGTAAACGAAATATTTTCAATAAATCTTTCGTTTTCATTAGCCCGATTGATCATATCTTCACAGAGTTCCATACGCTTTTGATGATATTATGGAAAAATTTTCTAGTTCTAGTTTCTAGTTTACAACTTATAGCAACGGTAGTTATTCCTTTTCAAGATATTGTGAACTGTTCTTGGTTCAATAATAATTTTTTCAGCAATTTTTGTACTATTGCGCGGGAAATTAGTTTCTGCTAAACTACATACTGGAGTTTTCGCTCTTGGTTGAGGTTACGACCAGTATGCTCACCATCATTACCATCATGCTACTGCATTTTATACAATTTTTTAAACATCCACATCTTTCAACAGTACGCATAATCGTACTTTCTGATGGAATTGGCCTGTTTTCAAACGAAAAAGCAAATCTGCCGATTATTTCTTGTACAGTACTTGCTGAATAATACCACTTAATAATTATTTCTTCAGTGGAATACATGAGCATTGTGTCGGACTTGCAAAAATACTTATTTTCAATTCTCGTTGACAGTAGCAATTAAATGTGTCATTGATGCTGGTCTACTCAAAAGACACATGTATGGCATCAGTGCTTTTAGTTTGTTGTGTATTCTATCTCACTTAGCATGTAAACTGATTGTACTGTCTTTGTTTTACTTATTATAAGTCAGTCCCGCGATAATGTTTTTCCATACCTGTATATTTGGAGGAAAACAAGAACTGGGTAGTGCATTCCACAATTTGGTCGCCGTGTGGAAAAAAGTAGATTGTGCCTGTTTTACGTGACAATATGGAATTTTGAGAGCGTAATTATGATGTGAATGGGCAAAGCGAGTGTTCCTAGCGAAGATGGTGTGCGAAGGTGTATTTTGGGGTACACTTGCCATGTTAATAGCGATAGAACAAGGAAAGGACCGAAACTATTCTTCTATGCTCAAGAGACTATAGGCAGAAGTCAGAGACGGATAATTTATAACCCTTATAGCTCTTGTTTAGATGCGATTTATCATATCAAGGGCGTATTGGGAACTGTATTCCAGATGAGATCGAATTGGAGCCTTACGTAGTAAAAGGAGTTGTTGCGATATGAATCACTGTTTAGATCTGTATAGAAAGCCCAGTTTACGGGCCGCTGTTTTGCTGTCTGACAACAGATGGTCAATCCATGAAAGGTTCAATAATACGGGCATTCCTTATATCGAAATAGAGTTTTAGAACTTAAGATCTAAGACGTTCATATTTACAGCAGGAAATGATCGGTCTTTCTTGGCGGACACAAGACAATACTGGGTTTTGTGAGCGTTCAACGTTCTAAGTCACTGTTGATTGAGGCTGCTATTTTCACCTTAACGTCCTGATTAGACTTATTGTGGGAAAACTGAGAACAACTACAATGTGCGTGCTGTCGTCTGCAAAACAATGGATTGGGTTAGTTGTTGAGAAAATTAAATCATTAGCAAGAAAAGTGTTGGAGCTGTCACTGATCCTTGGGGTAAACCCGAGTTAATAATAGTTTTTTCGAAAAAAATCCATCTACAACAACGCGTATACGTCTTTTGCCAAGAAAGTTGATGAGCGTATCGCATAAGCCGAACAAAGTGAGCTTGGCAAGTAGGCACTTGTCCCAAACCTGATCAAAAGCCTTTGAAATATCTAAAGCTGCCACGACTGTTTCACCGGACCTCTCTAATGTGTTATTCCAAAGTTGGGTGACATATTAAAGATCACCCGTTGAACGACTCTGTCTGAATCCATACTGGTGGTCGTTTAAGGGTTTATTGGATTCGAGATACGAAAGTAGTTGGTGGCTGATGGCTTTTTCCATGATTTTCGAGAGACTGGAAGTGATAGATATTGGTCGATAGTTTGCAGGATCGGTTTTGTCGCTCTTTTTAGGAATAGGTTGCACGTTTTCCAACTTCCACGATGAGGGAAACTCTCCTGATGACATGAAGATCGAAAAGGGTTTGGACAATACAGGTACTAGCTCAGAGTAGGATTTTTAAGGACGATAGCTGGAGTACCGTCAGGGCCAGTCGCCTTATTTGGGTCAAGTTTATTGATAATTGATTCTGAGAGCTTGTAACGAAAGTGGATTGGTTTAATAGCGTATGGGGTAGATTTTGGCGACAATTTTACCAGAATCGTTGAGACATGAATATGATGCAAAGTGGTCGACAAAGAGGTTGAATTTTTCAGCAGGATCAGCTACTACAGCCCCATCGCGAGACGTCATGGGAGGAAGGGAAGATCTACTGAAGTTTTCCTGATGGCTTTAGTTAATGAGCAAAATTTACGACCACCCAAAGGACTTGAGACCAGTTCCTTGCATTTACGTTCTTCAAACATCTTTTTGCCCTTGGTGATAATGCTTTTGCAACTATTCTTTGCGGTAATACAGTGACCCTATTAAACCAGGGTTGGAAACGGGTATGACCTACACGATTATGTTATTTGGGAATGTATAGCAGGACCGTTTAAAGCAATAATCATGCCGGGGGAAGGTTGCAAAAAATCTCGTAGTTCGCTCCAGTTAGCTGACACCACATAGTTCAATCTGTTTCTCGAATAACAGTGGGATTGGGTACAGAGGAAGCTATTTCGATTAGGCAGTGGTCTTATTGACGAAGTGGAGAAAGGACTCTTTTGTTTTATAGACAAGTGGGTTAGTTGTAAGGAATAGTTCCACGAGATATGGAGTATGGTTAGGGTTGTCAGAGATTCTGGTTGGTTCGTAAGTGATTGGTGTGAGATCACAGGATTCAGCAAATGCTTCTGTACTATGACCTGCGGGATTACTGGTAGATGAAAGCTGAATCCATTTGGAGTTGTGGGCATTAAAATCTCCCAAAATTGAAATATCGCAAGAAGGAAACTGTGATAAGAGGTAGGCTATTTCAGACTAAAGGTAATCAAAAACATCTTGGAAGTTATTATCATTAGGAGACCTATACAAATAACAATAGAGTTTCACAAATTGGGGTAGAATTTTATTCCTGGCAGTTCTTTCTCTTCTTAGTCTTGATTTTGACATTGATGAATTTTTGGCCCCCCTAGAATCCTTGGGATGGATCGTCGAATCGATGTGAGAGTGTGGAGCTCTCGCCCTACTCACCTGGGGTATAGTCTGTTTTAGAACTCGTCATATTAAGGTGTTAGCCGTTAAAACCCCACGCTGGCTAGTGCGTGTTGGCTACTACATAAAGCATAAAGGAGGAAAGTGACTGGCAACCCTTACCGAAGTCAGAAATTTGGAGCACCAATATTAAGGAGCCCATTGTAAAGGTGGTGGTATTGTACCGGGCGGCGTGAGTATGCGTGCCTTCCACCTATGAAGTTGTAGAATATTAGAGCTGAAAAGGAAACATTAATTTAAAAAAAAATGTTTGTTTGTACGATTGCTGAATATAGTAGTTGTAGTGAAAACAAAGCAGGACATTCATTAATCTAATTCAAAAAGATCGTGCATAAGTTGTATAGTACCCTAATATAATAGTTCCGTAGGTGTTGACAGCTTTAAAATTTATATAAATTGTTGATTTTGGTTCTAACTTGCACATTATTTCCATTTTAAACTAATCAAATCTGTTCATTATTGTCGTGAAACTTAACTTTTCTATAGTGTAACTTCACCTTTATTTAATTGAAGGGTAATAATAAATAACGATAATGACCCTGTTAGCCCTCCTGACCTTAATTGCCCGATTTTAGGGTCAATTAATTACAATTAAAATTAAATATAGTAACAATGGTAAAAGTTAGATTAAATTTTAAATTTGCATCAAAGGAGGAAAATATGATATAAAATAATATGAAATATAACGTTATAATTAAACTGAAAATTTAATATAGTATCAAAAATAAAAGTTGGATTAATTTTTTAATTTTAAAACAAAGGAAAATGTCTAAAAACTTACCAGGTAGTCGATTTTATGAGTTTCAACAGTCATCTGGCATACGTTTAAAAGAAACGCATTTTTTCGTAGAAATTCAATGCTATAGCAATCCTACATATTATTTATTTAAAAAACCATTTCACACATTACAAAAATTCTACTGTTTAGATCAAAATCCATTCAAAAGCTTCGTACTTCGTGTTTAAATTGGATTGTTCCCTACGCGACTTGCTTTTATTTATTTGAGAAAAGAAAAGAAAAAAGTAAAAAGCGTATTTTAATTCATGCATTTAATTTAGGCTTTTTACTTACAAATTACTGGCTATTTACTTGTTTATTTCAAGACAAAGTGGTATTTGCTTTAATTTAATACTTTCCATTACGTAGCATACTTGATTGAGTTTAAGAAAAAGAGCGTATTTTTCGTTTAAGTTTACAATCCTAAATGTTGAGTTTAGCAACACGTCTGTTTAAGACGTTAAAAGATTCCTGGTTAGATTATTTTTTCGTTTACCATTAATATTCAAACCGTACTGGGATCTAAATTTATTATACGCGCGTGTTTTAAACGTTACTTATACATATTTATTGAGTTAGAAATTTTATTTATACATTTGTTTACACTTAAAATGTAGAACCTGGGTTACATGGTTTAAACACTTACGCCTTAACCCAGTAAGTACTTTAATTGATTGTTGTAATTGTTACTGTCGTGAATTCGTATTCTGCTTCCTTACTAATCCGTTTCAGCCGTACTGGGATTGGTGTTATCTTCATTATTACACACAGCGTGATTTCTGCAACGACGCACGTTCAATATTTTATTGTAGTGGAATCATTTATGAGGTTTACTACTATTTGATATTAACTTAAAATGTGATTTTCATCTATGGTTTTGTACCATTTTTCCATTAACTGCCCAGGTCTAGTTTCTTCCTGAAGCTCTCAAGCTGACTGTTAATCCCGATTTCGGTGTTTGTTGAATGTTGATTCTTGTTCAACGCGTTGTTGTCATTATAGCCTTCATCGTTAACTAAAAATTATTGATGTCAGAATGTCCCCTAACATTTAACTTTTCTTCTTGAATGAATAACTGTGTGTATTCTAGTTTGTAAGCACTCCAACTGATTGTCTAACTCGATTATGGGATAAGTTAGCTCTTGGCAGTGTACATCTTTTGATATTTTGTAGCTTGTTGACATAAATTATCGAAGCGTTGTGTGGTGTTTATTGCGTCCATTATGCCTTCTTTTATATTAGCTTTATCGAATCGTTTATCGATTCATAATGTGCATCTTCCTATTCGCGCCTTATCCATGTGCCCAATGTACAATCCTGGATTTGAATGTATAATTCTAAAGTTGGCTCTTGCAACGGCCAACAGCATTAAGAATCCAAGAGTACTTGCAACACGCTAGATTGTTTTGGATTCCTCAGCGATCTGTTACCTTCTTGCTCAGAACGAATGTAATAGTATCAGGTATCATGTCATTTACTGGTTTTACCATCGGGATTGCGGATTGCTACAATGCGTACCTTTCCTTCTTCTACTGCTGGACTTCCTTCTGTTATTTGTGTTAATGGCCATATTACATGGTGAATGTTATCATCTTTTACTAACACTACGTCATCGATTTGTGTATTTCTATAACCTAATTGGCCACGTATGCATTCCATTTTGATGCATGCCCTTTGATACATGCCATTGTTATTATGGAATCGCTCCACACAAATAATGTGACATTTGGAATCTCTAGTGCCGTTGCTGCCTTTTTCCATAGCCTTGCAATTAATAATGCTGCCTCAATTCTAACTTGATAGCTTTTTGTCTTCACTGGGGCCACTTTAAATTTTGCTGTGAGCAGAGTTACTTTCCCTTGATTGGTTTTAGTGTAAACCGGACGCTTTTTCGGATGCGTCACAGAACCCGTACAGCTGTAGTTGGTCTTCTGTGTGGTGGACCCATGTCGGTATCTGAAACAATTCATTGCGAAACTCCACCCACTTCGTGCTTATGTTGTCGTGCTCCTGTCGATCCCAGTTGATTGAGCTTAACTATAACTCTTGGAATAGCAGTTTGGCTGGACCCTTCTTCGTTATTGATATCCTGCTACATTCCGCCTTGAACTGAACGCTGTCCCAGTCTAGTAACCACCTAACACTTTGAGATCTTCTTGGTCCGTCTTCCTTAATGTTGGTAGGCGCAGGAGTCCTGCTTACGTCCTTCCATACATCTTGGTGGTTTCCAGCCCATTTTCTAAATTTAAATCCCCCCGTGCTTAGCAAATTCATTAGTTCTTCTTGTATGAGTTTTGTTCCTCTATAATTTTTGTGCCTGTTAGTAAGTCGTCCACGTAGTTGTCGTTTAGTGTCACTGCTGATGCCGTTGAATATATTATTTTCTCATTTTGGGACAGTTGCTGCAATTTTCTTACTGCTAAGTACGGAGTGTGTGCTGTTCCATATGTTACAGTTGTCAGCTGCTTTGATTGATTTCCTTGGTTTGGGTCTCCACTGGATGTGTGATGACGCTGGTCTTCTGCATTTGGTTTAATCTAGCGATACATTCTTTCCACATCAGCCGTGAGCACGTAACAAGGTTCCCCACATCTCACAAGTAGATTACAAAGACCCTGCTGTAGCAGGACCCACGTGCTTAACGTCATTTGGGCTCTCCCGTTTGTAACTTTCGAAGATGCGTCATGACCATTCTTAGTTTTGTTGTTGAACTAAACCTCTTTACAACTGCTTGATGGGGATGTAGATTAGTTTCTCGTTAGGGTTACTGGTTAGTTGCATATGCCCCATACATGGATTCTTCCACGAATTTACTGTATTTCTCCAGTTTGGCGTCCTTTAGGAATTTTTTCTCCAGTTGTAGTGACCACGCAACGGCTACCAGTTTGGAGATCTCTAGGGTGAATGGGTCTTCTTTGAATGGAGTCTTCGCTGTGAAAGTTCTATAATAATTTCTTGATTCGTGTTCTGGTGGCAATGTTGTTCACATTCTTCATCTTGTGGGGAGAGTTTTAGTGTAGGTGCTTCCTCGAGTTTCTAACATTTTTCTAACTGCACTCTTTCTTTTGCCCGTGGCAGCATGCTGACTAGCCTCACCTTTTGTTTTCTGGAAATGTACACCTGCCCTGACACAATCCATTCCAATTCTGTATTTTTACCTAGAAACGTCTTATTCACGCCATGTAATACTAGTTTCGTATAATCCTCTGCTACTAGTAGCACATATATTAACCCTGGTGTATTGCGCGTGCGATCCGCTAGAACTTGGTTTGTCCATTGGTTGATGTTTAACTTACATATATGGTTTCATGGGGAGATTTTCCGTTATCTTCAGGACTGCTACCTCCGTAGTCAATGAAAGTATACTTGCATGTCGCGGTCTTAGCTGAATTGTTATTTTTGAATTTGCATTGGCTGATGCTACTCCTACAAGACCGTTCGTTTCCGTTTGTACTTTATGCCTGGACAGTTTTCATACTTGCGCTGGAGCTTCCGTTATAAATGATGCCTGCGATCCAAGGCCTACCAATACTCGTAATGTTTCGAGCTCGCCAAGGACATCTCTAATTTTAATCATCGCTGTAGCTAAGACGACCTCTTTTTCTGTGGAGCTGTATGCACCTATAATTGCTTTGGTCGCTCCGAGCGCTGTTGAATTTGTTGGTTTTGCAGGATTTTTGTAGTCCTGTTGGAGTAGCAAATGGTGTTGATATTAGCACTTTTCTCAACGTCGAAACAAATTGTATTTGACGTTGAACTTACCTTCCATGAAATTGAAACGTAGACACTTCTCTTCCACAAAGCCGAGCCTAGCTGGTGGTGCTAATCCGTTGTGGTACAGACAGTCAATTTGTGCTGTTGCTTGCAATAAGGGCATACTTTTTTATGGATGTCCTTTCATGTGGGATTCCTTTGCGTGGGAGCATATTTTACTTTCCTGGCTTAGCACATGCAATCTAACGACTGAAATCTTATTTTGAGGAATTCCATAGTTTATTCAAGGGACGGTGACATTCTCTGTTTTTAGAGACTGTTCATATATATTGGATTCTAAATCCCATTTCTGTGCCACTATCCTGACGATCATTGGACTCCAAGATGCCCTTTCTGTTCCCAGATTTGTGATCGCCTCCAGACACTCGTAAGTCGTGGTTTGTAGTCGCTTTGTGAACTCTGCGGACTCGATCGCGGAAAAGTATATAATTGGTTTTGATACCATGATTATTCTGTTGTTATATCTGCTCTTGAGAAGAATGGTGTTGAATAGTTGCTCTCTGCTATGTGGACGTGCTGGATTAGCTTAGCTGCTTCTCCTGTTGCATAGCATTTTAGATATTGTATTTTCTCCGTATCTACTACAGGCTTGTTAGTATTTATTACCTTTTCGAAGATGTCTTGGAAGGTCATTCAGTTTTCAGAGCCACCACTAAATATAGGTACCATCACTTTTGGTAGTCCAACGTTGCATGACTTATTTACTTGTGTGGCCATGTTTATTTTACTTCCGAGTTTGATCCATATTTCATCACACCATTGTTCGATCTTCTCAAACCCGATTGCTGTAAAATAGATATCCTGAAATATTGTTTCAAGTACCTTAATGTGTTTGTGCAGCTGCTCAGTCGCAGTCCATATTCATTAAATTTTTCTTGCCACATGTTGATTTGGACTGTGTTCTCTTATTGCTCTAATTTTTCTTCTACTCATTGTAGTAGACACACTAATTGCTGAATCTGGATGACTTGTAGTTTTAATCGCCGTGATGGTTGCAGTAACTCCTGATGTGTGCTTAATGCTCTTTTGCACCATGACTCCAACGTACTGTGGCGCTCGTTCACGTATACCTCGTATTTTTTTTCATTCCACCTGCTATAGTTAGCCACTTTTCCCAAAAAAGCACTTATACTAAACAGATACTCCATATTAAGTTAAAAATCATATAAAGATTTGTCCAATCTGAAATTAAATATATTAATAATTAACTCAAATAGGAATTTTCATAATTTAGATTAAAGGAACTTTAACATAAACGTTAGTCAGAAGTATTACTAAATCAATAACATCTATAAGAGAATTTATGCGCGACATTAGCAATGAGTTATGGTTTGTTAATAGGACAGTAGGATAATTAGTATAAATAGTTGTGATGTTAGATTTAATAAAAAGTATTGAGTTAGATGCCTCTAGTTTAACTTGTCACAGGGTGCCACGACGGTGTACCCCTTGCATCAAATAACCCGACATTAAACATGGTCCTTCGAATCACCCAAATCGACAACTAGTGAAAGACATAGTCCTTTGAGCCACCCAGATCGGTAACCAGTGAAAGGACATATACTCCATCGAGCAAGAAAACATTTTCGCCGCCGCCCAGAAGTACAAAAAAGCTGTAATTCCCCAGTACTACGGAAAAGGTGCATTACGAAGCAGAAATTTCTACCCCTGTGAAATTGTGAGTATTTAGGCCTCTTACAAAAAAGGACATCCTATAAAACAGCGGGTTTCGTTTTTAAATGAACCGAAATTCTGTGTAGAGGACCACTGCCCTCATATGCAAACAAACTATAACAGGAAAAGATCCTCACAACACAGAAAAAAGCAACCCTGATCGAAGGAAGTTAAGGGAAGAAACAGAAGTCGCCCCAGCAGTAAAACGAGAAGGAAGGTTCAAACCAAGCCTAACCCCTGTCAGGAAAAGCGCCAGCACCTAAAACAATCACATATCGTCAGAAATTAAAGGCAGTGGGTAAGAAATGCTAAACTTTGCAGGAAAAATCAAATAGCAAAAATGGAAAAGTTCAACGTATTGGCCAGCAAGAGAAATAAAATTAGCATGGCGATGGATAAACTGTTAGCAAATATGAAAAAAGTCTGAGTATCACGGAAAAACATTTGGCGTAGAAGGTCCATATGTGTTAAGTTTTTTGACCACGGGCGTTGAACTAAGAAGAATGTTCTACGTTATAGGCGTCTTAAATTGACGTACCTGCGCTTAAAAGGAATATCAATCGGAGAAGGTATGTTTGGTGCGTTATGGACAGCATTTACTTAAAACAGTAAGACGGTGACACTCTAAACGTTTTATTTATTTTTACACGCATACAGAATTGCATCACTAAAAGAAAAGCGTTAATTTATACAAACGAATGTGTAATAGTTATTAATAGAAAAAAACTTTAATGTGATTTCAATCATATGTCCCAAAATCGGTGATGACTAAAAATTATAATTAACGTCTTTTTGTGGCTTGTGGGCGTATCATAATTGGTTTTCTATTACATGCGACTACATTATTATATTTCCATACACCGCTAGAGAAAGTAATTAGACTAATTAATGAAATTAGTTTCGTATTGTGAATTTGGAAAGAATAATAGCAATTCTCCCTTTGTTTAAACGATTAATAGAGATAGAGTTAAGTGTGCTTTCATTAATGTAATTCAATTTTATTAGTAATTATATATAATTCCTGTTAGATTTTATTTATTACATATTCTAATTTTCATTCACAATTTTTTGGTTGTGTTTTTTATTTAATAAATAGTTACATTAATTTTATATAACGTTATCTCTTTCAATTTGTAAATTTTCGTACATGCTTCTTTTTTTTAAATATCGTTTTTATTTAGTGTATTACTAGTTCTTGTACTTATGTAAAATATACCGTAGAAATATACCTGCATACGCATAAAAAATAAAATAATTAGATTATCTAAGATTTTGCTATTGTTTCCGTCACTAAATTAGAATCTCTAGCATTTATTAGAATTTAGATGTGCCTGTTAATTGCATTATCATTACATTATTATAATCACATTATATCCTTTCTCTATTAATGACGTTTACATCATTACTTCTATGAACTAATTGTATTTACACGAGTTTAAGATTGGATACCTGAGCTGATGGTACCAAACACTCTACGTCGAACTTGTAGACCTTCAATTCGATATAAATGGATGTTGGTTCAGGAAATAGGGAATATGCATGACCAGGTAGCTTAAATATTACTAGTACGGTAAGTGTACCCTATGTAGTGTACTACTAGGGTATGGAATGCACACTAATTTCTAATCGTCGCTATACCTTTACGAGGAAGCCAGAGTGTAATTATAATTGTGTGCAAATCGCATTAAATAGCAGATAATTAGTAGAAAGGGTCCATTGCCATAATCAATTTCAATAGCAGCCGGTATGATTTTTAACAGGATATTGTGTTATACACCGTGTCCAAGATAAGGATAGCGATCTCGGAAACGGTAAGAGATGGAAGGTCGGTTAAATGGAACAAAAGTTACGCATTTGAGAGGATGTATTTATGGTCTTTGTATAACTCGAATATCTCTTTTAGATTTTGAGATATTTGAAAAAAATTGAATTTTCTGATTTTCGTATTTATTTTTTTCTGACCTTATTTGAAGAGCCACCAAGAAAAGAAGAGCACATTTTCATTGCCACTTTTCTAGCTCTACTTAATGCTGTTATTCAATTTTAGATACAACGTTTCGTTTGTTGGCTACCACCATCAACTTTATTTTTTTAAATATACGAAAAAATTTTTTTGCCATATTTAAATTCTTTCCTTGATTCTGAATTCAACGATATATAACACTTTATATTTTTGATGTTTCGGATGAGAAAATTCATATTCAATATAAAACATCGAAAACGTACAGTTAAAACTAATACGAGAAACAGAAAACTGTAAAATTATTATAAAATTATGTTTTATAATTTTAAATGATAGACAAATAAAAAACAAATTTATTTTAAAGGTTAATAAACTCACAAAAGATGTTCAAAAAGATTCCCGTTATACTCTAAACATGTAAATAGCATCTTCTAACTGTAGCATCTAAAACATTCTTCAGCATTTGAGGAGTAAAAATTTCGAAGTGTCAAAAAATAAATTAGGCATAACCTTAAAAAAATTAC
>JARFJB010000417.1:732500-820000 GCA_036346205.1 Vesta saturnalis
AATGTAAAAAGGATAATAGACTACTGTACAACACATATCTCCCTCTATTTTCAACACATGTTTTGCACGTTATAGGTAACTCGTCTTAATGTGTTTCTGTTGAAGTTCCTTAAAACCCTGCCTTTCAATTTCTGGCGATTTTAAGGCGTAGAATATTCATACACCCCATTTTTTTGCATATCACCATAAATACAAATCGAGTGATGTAAGGCCAAGTAACGGGGCTATTATTGGAAATAACGCTTACGCCAATATTTTTGGGGAGCTCTATTACCTATTTGATATTGTGGGCCAAACAGCCATCTTATTGGAACCAGAAGATGGGTCATTCATTTGTAGTACAGCATTCCCAAGAACAAGATAGTTTGTTGTTGAAATAGTCACAACTATCGACTTCCCGTTAGATTTTCATAGAAAATATGCGGCTCAATAAATTTTTTGTGTAAAATACAAACGTATACGATATGCTTTATTTGTCAGACGTAATAAAGGTTATTCTAAACCTGTCTATTACGTCACACCACAAATTAAACCCTAATTTTACTTGTAGACACTTTTCGTCTAAATTGCTTGGATTTTCTGTTTCCCAGCAAAGATGATTATCTTATTAAAAACTCGACAATTCGTGAAACGTGTTTCATCTTTCCAACAAGCTTTGGACCGAACCGAACTAAAGACTATTTGTAAGCCCAGAGCTATAATTAGCTATGGAAGATAATGGATAACTAGAAGATTTTATGACACTTTGCTTATTAACAAAAATAGAATTGCTTAGATATTCTCGTTTTACAAAAAAAAGGTGTGGCTTCAAAACTGAAAATAAATAATGTAATCTCGGACGCCAATTTGTTTTTAAGGAACAAATAAACCTTAAAAATAGAAAAGTCACAAAAAACTCATGAAAACAAGAAGTAAAAAAATTATGACAACAAGCAGTTTTATTACGATACTTAATTTGATTATAAGGATGAAAAGTAATGTTAGTGATTCTTAATTAATTGCCTTAAAATAAAATGTGAATTAATTAATAATACGAAATAACTGAATTAATTTGTTTTACATTTTGGGTGTCACTGGAACTTCAGCAGATAAGGAAATGCTGTCGATTTACCACTTTAAATTTATTGCGCAATTTTAATGGAAGTTGAAGTAAACATCAGATTGGTATGCTGGTAATTCGAAATATATAGAAATTTCTTGATAAACCTCCAAACTGAATTTTGCACGGTTCAAAGTAAAATTTGGTAATTGAAATCCCACTTCGTGGTAGCAAAAGCTATTGCATCTTCTTGCAAAGATTACGTTAAAATAAAATTAAACCCAAAGTAAAAATAAGTGGTAAGAGTATAAGTAAAGTTGCCCTAAATGTAAATGTCTCAAATTACAGTACAATAATTTTAATAACTCACCATATAATTGTGGCACTCTTAATAAAAAATTAAACAAAGCGAAAATGGCTATTAGTGTTGCTTATTTAAGGTATGATTTTTTTGTAAAATTGTGATCAATTACAATATACACGAGCTACCAAAAATAAATTCATACTCTCAAATATTTTTTATAAAATGTATTTAAGCATATATTAAGTTAAAATTGAAGTTAGTACAAATTAACAAGAGAAAACAAAATTTCTCTTAGTCCAAAGAAAAAGAAGACACGAAGACGTTAAAAGTCCAAAAAAAGAAATTAATTCAAATAAACGATATAAATATGAAACATATTGAAACATTTAAAAAAAATATAGGAAAAATATGTATCAGAAAATCAGAAAATGCATAACCTTAAAAAATTTATTCCAAAAATGAATAAAAAAAGTTCGTTTTCCAACTTTCTCAAGCAAATACAGGACGATCAAAAATGGACTCTTCATCAAATTCGTCATCTTCCTCTTTATCCGACAACGAGCAATTGTCCCAGGTAATACCACTTCTTTGCACTAGCTTAAATTTCTTTATGCTGATCTATCTACCTTACACAACGACCGTCGACATTTGCGACGTTGTTGTTGAAGAGACAACAATGACGGGGCATTTTGCTTAACAGGTTACAGGAACATAGCAGTGCACAAAAACTTGACGACATCACACAACATGATCACTACGCTGGTAGGGTTCATGATAACGACAACCACAAAAACTAAGGGATTCAGGACAATAAAGTCAATATCCACGTAGACGAGGACGAGAACTTTCAAGATACTTGAACGGCCATTATGCTAACAATTGCGACACCGACAATAAAGACATGGAAGTTCAGAAATTCGACGACCATTATTTTACTGCCTCTCTCCAACTAGCTGAGAAAAACGGTGGTACAACCTTCATCAACGCTGCTCTTCTACGTTTATCGCGTTCTAAACTGGGACCAGCTCACATTCATGGTGCGTATTTTGTCTCTATAACTATTTCTTTCTCAACCCTTTTTTTTTATTTGGGCTGATAACCATACTACCATTCGTTCTAAATTACAGAAGAGAGTCTAGAAGAGCAAGTTAACCGAGCTCTCCTAGGCTTCTGGTATTATACCTTGACTGGAGTCATCTCATAAGACCAGTTATACTAAGTCATTGTACATCTAGAAGCAATACTTCAATCTGTCGAAGAGATTTCAGGGATATACGAACCAATGCAGGTTCGTAATGCAGCTCTTCGGCAGATGTGGTTATGTGCGCGTGCGTATGTGGGTATACGTTAGCATCCACGATAACTCTAGAATGATTGTCGTAGGTAATTAAAAATTTCTCATGAAGTGGATCAGATTTTGGAGAAACTGAACGGAGGAGAGGGGGTTTATTAGGAATAGTTTTTAGTTTTTATAAAATATTCTTGAAACTTTTGCATATTTCAAAAATTAAAACTACCACCATTTTTATACGACGCTTAATTTGGCGGCAAAAAGATTCTTAAAGTGGAGTTCAAGTTCGTTTTTTCAGTAACTAGATAACTATCAAATTTATTAGAGAATATATAAACATATTTTTTAAAGGTAATTTAATTTTAAATAACTTTTCTTTCTAAAGCTTCTTAATACCATACCAAATAAGCGTTAAACATTGGTTACATAAAATTTAATTAAAACACTTAAAGAGTATTTGACCGACATCCTTATAGAAACGAACGGCTTTAAAAAGTTAGCATTTACTTCTATTAACTTCTATGACATGAAGGCTTAAACGTCTCTCTGACAAATTATCATTCTCGCCTACATCATTATGAACAGATCACAAAAAGGTATTGCATAATTATAATAAAAAAATGTATCGTTTAATTTATTTTCTATTTTGTAGGTTGGAACGGGTGTGATATTTTGACTCTAAGTGAATCGCACACGCATGCCTACACTCGTGCACATGTACATGCATAATCACACCACCCCCTCTCTACACACACCTCTTCTCACACACTCATACACGCGCTCACACACACTCACACATACGCCCACTCACACACACCACACGCACGCGCGTACGTACGGACACACGTACTCTTCTAGAAACGCACACACACACACACACACACACACACACACACACACACACACACACACTCACACACACACTTACAGACACACATACACACACAGGCATTACTAGCTCGGGAACAGTTTTAGCTACAGGATTGAACTCGACAATTCGTGAAACGTGCTTCATCTGTCCAAAAAGCTTTGGACCGAACCGACCTAAAGACTATTTGTAGTTTAACGGGTGTCGTATAAATAATACACCCACATGTGATTAATACTTCTAGTCCAGAGCTATAATTAGCTATGGAAAATAATGGATAACTAGAAGATTTCATGACATTTTGCTCATAGGTCTAGGTACAATAATATTTGATTCGTTTATTAACAAAAATAGAATTGCTTAGATATTTTCGCTTTACAAAAAGAAAGGTGTTGTTTCAAAACTGAAAATAAATAATGTAATCTCGGACGCCAATTTGTTTTTAAGGAACAAATAAACCTTAAAAATAGAAAAGTCACAAACAACCAATGAAAACAAGGAGTAAAAAACAAGCAGTTTTATTACGATACTTAATTTGATTATAAGGATCATCTCTTAAAAACTAATGTTAGTGATTCTTAAAACTAAAATGTGAATTAATTAACAATAGGAAATACTTGAAGTAATTTTTTGTAAATTTTGGGTGTCACTGGAACTTCAGCAGATAAGGAAATGCTGTCGATTCATCACTTTAAATTTATTGCGCAATTTTAATGGAAGTTGAAGTAAACATCAGATTGATATGCTGGTAATTCGAAATATATAGAAACTTTGATTTTGCACGGTTCAAAATAAAATTTGGTAATTGAAATCCCACTTCGTAGTAGCAAAAGCTATTGCACCATCTTGCAAAGTTAACGTTAAAATAAAATTAAACCCAAAGTAAAAATAAGTAGTAAGAGTATAAGTAAAGTTGCCTTAAATGTAAATGTCTCAAATTACAGTATAATAATTTTAATAACTCACCATATAATTGTGGCACTCTTAATAAAAAAATTAAACAAAGCGAAAATGGTTTCTATTTAAACACGTAGTTCAAGCAATGAATGAAGGACCGAAAATGACTCGAGCGCGGAAATGAATGTGCAGGCGTATAATACCTGAAATAATTTAGTAAAAGAACTATATAGACTTTTTTTACGCCAATAACGTATGAAACTACCGCTACACGAAACGCACTTAAGTTGCCATTATGAACATACATTTTAAACATACATAAACAGGTTTGTTACATATTCACTAAACCTAACTCTTCTAATAAAATCATCTTCGTGAAAACCTTGTACAATACGAGGTTTGTAAGGAATAAAACGTCATTGTTTAGGAAATCGATGCAAGGTTGATTTGGGAATTACAGTACTTTCCTTTAATTTTTCTAGTACATGGGTCGTCCCTGGCATGTTCCACTATGGTCGCATTTCTTGCTGCATTATTTTTGGTTCTTGGTTCCACAAAGGTCCATAAGCTAACAAGTTGGTGTCACTCAGTAAATTGTTCTTCATATGCATGAGCTGCATCTTCTGTATTCCTGTTAGCTTTAAAATAAAATGCAGTTACACCTAAATTTTTTCCATGAGCAAAATGAACAGCCATGCTAAGTACTTGAGTAAACCTGTAAGACTGTAGAAATACATAAATTACACAACTTAATGACAACTCATCAATTATATAATAATGACACGAGGCATTATTTTGTTTCATAATGGCAGACACACGTTATTAAAGTCTGCTATGAATATATCTGGTTTGGAACAAATCACTACTTTGCAACCTTTAAAGTGGAAATTAAATAATGTTAATAACAATTTTTTTAGGATAATTATGCAACCTTTTTATAACCATTTATAACAAGTTCGTTACGAAAATAGGCAACACTGTAAAAACTCAAGCAATAATGTACGTCAAATAGAGGTTTATAACCTCATGTCAGACAGAGGTTAATAGGCATCTAAATCCTAACTTAAAAAATATTTCAATGCCGCCCGCTTCTATAATAGAGTTTAAGGATTTTCAAACATATTTATTTAATTTTTACACTTATTAAGAAACCTTATACAAAAAAGTTACGTAAAATCAAAGTTTTCTTTAAAAAATATGTCTATACATTTTCATATTAATCATTATTCAGATATTGAAAAGATTTGAACTAACACTTTTACATTTTGGAAATATACTGCTGTTTTAGAAATATTCGATAAGAATCAAAAACAGCTCCTAATAAACCCCCCTCTTCGTCGCTGAATTTCTTTCACAATTTAATCAGCTCCAGGAAAAATGAAACCAAGTTTAAATACAAATTTTTTAGTACGTACGTGTTTTTGTTCTGGAGTTATCGTGTATGTTAACACACGTCCACGCAACCACACACACAGATATCATGACCGATCTTGTCGAAACTTGGCCAAACGTTGTAAAATGAGTTAATAAGACGATTTAGCGGTAGTGAAAAAAAATCGATTGCATAACGTTCCCTACCTACATATGTAACGGGTGGCCAATTAAGAATGGACGCCGGCTACATCTCGGGAACTGTCAATCTGATAACATTGGAAAAATCCTTGTATGTAAATCAGCCAAAAGAAATCGCTGGAAATTATTTTAAAATTCGAAAGATGGCCGTTATGTACACTAACACCAAATTAGAAAATCGGCTTTTTCACCTACATCGGCATTATGAAGGTATGTCCAAAACAGTTTTATTATAAACTACGACAACTTAGAAACATTTTCTTTTTTTATTATTTTTCTCCTTTTGTTAAATGATGGGGGGTGGGGGTGGGGTGGGAGAGAAATGTTCACAACAGATTTTTATAAATTGAGTTTCGTTTGAGAGACTTATCGGGTGCTTCTAATAAAATATGTCCATTATCGGTTTAGTTTTTTTCTAGTCGGTATATGGCGTTTTGTGACAAAGCCGTAATTTTTGCAATTTTCTCGAAAATTTTAAACGGAAGGTATAATTATTTTTAACCCATGAAAAAGAGCGTGAAGAAATATAGAAATGTGAAAACCGCAAGTCGATATCTTCTTTCGTTACACAGATGTGAAAAAAATAAGTGTAAAATATATTTTGCAAGTAACATAATTAGAGAGCAAGTTTAACTGTCGTTAGTTATTAAAATTTATAAATTATTGAGCTATTAAAACAAAAGCGTATCTTTGATTTAAAGCGGATAAAATAGGACCGATGTTATAGAAGAATGGTGTGCAACAGCCTTAATGTTGAAGAACTAATTACGCTCAAAACGTTCAAATTGTCACGTGTACTGTGCAGTACGGAGCTGCAATCCCTCAACATAGACAGAATAGCAGTCTAGTAAAAATAAGTAGGTATTGAAATGCCAAAAATGACACAAAGCCTCTTTAAATATTGCTTTGCGTCAAATTAATATTAACTCCATCAAGGTCTTTCGTGTTTGATTAACGTACCGTTGATTTCAAAATTCCGTTAACAAATGAAATAACATTTGATATGGTTATTGTACATTTTGAATGCATAAGAATTCAACTGGTAGTAAAACGAGATAACAGATAAGCTTGGCTTTTTGCACGATTGGCCAGCGGTCGCGGTGGGTACGATGTTAATTAATTTTGCACACTGTAGGATAGGTTACCATACATAAGCCAAAATATTGGTTTAAGTCGTCATAAAAACCGGAAATGGATGCCAGAGTACCTGAAAAGTCGCAATAGGGGTTGATTTGCGTAATTACGTAAGTTCACAGCTTGTCTAGATACTCAAATAACTCACTTACTTGAACGTGATCAATGACAGGTGGGCCAGGGCCAGCAGATCTTCGCTACACCTGAAAGTCTACAAATATTATCGCACGCTTGTAAACTTATTGCGTGCCGCGCTAATAAATAAAGACAATCATTACTCAAACTAAATCAATGATTGTCGTTACGTTACTTCATTTAATACGTCTGATTTTTAAGGAAATTTATATCTCAAAAAAAAAAAAGAAATTCACTCTACTATAATCTACAACCAGGTGGAGGATATTAATCAGATCGCTATAAAATATACTCAAATCAAAAGAAAAAGGTTGCATTAATGCAACAAACTTTAAATACTACGTTATAATAGCTAATTATTTAAATGGTTGAACGTAACAATTTTACTTTCTCAAATAAACACCAAAATTATTGACGTTAGTTCCAGGATCTCATTAAAGTAAACAAGCACAACAAAAAGATCGCATGTAGGTGTTGTATAACAAACGGGTTCACAACTGGAGTTACCTTAAAAAAACAACAGTTCGTTAACCTAAAGATGTACAATGAAAACTTTAACGTCGAATATTTACACAAGTTAAATTAAAACATGAAATTTACCTATTCAGCGAAGGTACTAGCTAGCCTTCTTTATATCAGCCTTTATAAAAATTATTGTAAATTTTGTACTCAAATCAGCAAAACACATGATTAGTCGCACTAAATTTCGTCCATAAAATTCTTGACACAAACTTCGCCAATGAAACGTAATTACATAAAAAAAACACTCAAACAATGTCGTAATTTTGGAAGATTGAATACGTTTTCCATAAAAATTCTATAGTAAAATAATCAAAATTGAGCCACAAGGAATCGCATTAATTCTTATGTACATACAAAACAAATAATTCATATAGAAAGAAATACACAAAACGTTCGTCGGTCATGAAAAGCAAATGAAACAGTAAATGCACCATAAGGTTTACCTTGATTCAGGTTCAATTCCCATATGTTATACGAACCACCTAGAGGAGACCTGGAGATTGACCTGTGTGATGGAAATAATATACAGAGTGTGGTAGCTACGCTGGAAATTTCCTCGTGAAGGATATCGGGGCGTCGATTAGAAATCAAATTGCGGTCGATTATCATCCAACTTGGTCGTATGATATATTACAGTCTATATATTTACACTTTATTTACACACTTTACTGTACGTTGCGTACAAATCTTTTTAGCTCTTAATATTAGTCATTAACGTTATACGAAAATTTAGTTATTTACTGCAAGATAATTGTTATCGGCGAACTGCGAACTAATGTCTGGCATTTCTTCCGCATAAAAGCGAGGACTACTCCAGAGGATTACGAACGCACTAGTTATAACACATATTTCCTTGGATCAACTGCACTAAATTGTTACGATAATTTAAACGCGTGATGGGTCAACAATTCAAAAGATCCCAGCAAGGGTTAATCGGGAGGAAACTACCCTTTTCAACGAAGGTTCAATCACCAAGAGTTGCGGAAAGTTCTATCGCCGGATTGCCGCACTGCCACCCGATAACGTATAAACAGCGCGTAAGCGTCTGAACTAAGTATGCCTACCTAAAATTATTCATTATCCGCCACATTGCTTTATTGAACCCCTTCCATTAATTAAATATTAACTAGCTTATCCTAAAAAAATGAGTCGTTTAAATTTTTGAAGAGCGGGAAACTTCCGGAACTGCTCGCACCCTTCTGAAAACTGCATCGATAGCTTTTCCTGCAACTCATCGATATCATTTCACGTAGTTTGTTTTTACTACCTGGTATGGCTAATTCAATAAGCTTGAAACGGTAAACTACATATGAAAGTTTTCTCGGCGCCGACTTCCAGCGCTATTCCATCATCCTTACACATTACTGCACAACAACTGCGTTTTAATTTTCAGACCTTGAAAATGTATACGATATTTATAATCTTACTTTAATTTGGTTCTAATAAAAAAATTAATTTCTGCTCAATCCTACAAATTCTAAAAGCAAGAGATACGTCAGTTTAACTACACATTTATTATAATGATGAACATAATTAACACATTACGAATACTTATTTTATACGAACTAATAGCTCTCAACAAACCAATAAAAATATTTCACGATAGATCAATAACAACATGTGAATTATATCTCAATTTTACATTTCCAATTCAAACTTGTCAACTAGACCAAAAGCTTTATTTCGTTTTCTAGAAACAAGCCGTTTAAATGCGATTAATTTTCGTAAGTCTTGCAAATACTTTCCCGAATGTATGCGTTATTCAATCCAACTATGAGAGTAAATAATTGGTAATTTCGAAAATTATCGGCAAATCTTGTCAAAATCATGGACACATGACAATTGCCACCATTTAGTGGGTTATTAAAAGAATGGGCCGATAATTCGTCTTCCTAGAATTCCCGCCTAACAATTTACAGAGTAACGACCTTGGTGGACCTGGGATTCGTTCTTGAGCAATAGTGCGTATTATGGAGATTTACACATTCATTACCATGAAAGGTGGCCTCATCTGTCCACAATATATGTGAAAGTCAATGCCTGATGCAGGACTAAGTGATATGGATGTAACCTGAAATAAGGTGGTGAGCATAGATTCAACAGAACATTACCGGTTTTTGTAGGAAAAGCAGTAAGTAAACCTTTGTAAGTTTATAGTGGAGGTTTAAACTCGAAAGCTTGCTTGCCCTGGAGTATGTTTTGGGCTGTAGTTCGAGTTACTCTCAGATCGTTCTATTACTTAGTTAAGGATTAAACTGGACACAAGCTAAAGCACTAATAATGTTCTCTTTGGTCGTCCTCTCGTTGTCTGCGGTATACGGAAATATGAAAGTTTCCAGTTGTTCGCAAACGATGGATAACTCGAATAAAAACTTTTTTACTCGGATGGCGTCTATCAGAATATTGCTACGCATATACCTTTGCAGCAACTGTAGCATTTCTCATGCATTCAAAATAAACACCTATCATGTCAAATAACTTTTCGTTGGTAGAAAGCATTTTGTAACTAAAAGACAACAATAAGAAAAACTCAAACAATGCGAAAAACTCGAACAATAACACGAAATGTTACCTAATTCGATTTGGAAAATGAAGAACAAGCTTTGATAAATATCAACTGAATGGCACATACATGAAGCTAAAATGTTTTAATATTATGAGGTATTGCTTCCAATTTTTCTTTCGCAGCCTAGTAACGTTTATGACGGATGCCTTTGCTAAGAAATGATTACTATTTCCCCAAGTCACATTTTATTCTCTTCTTGTGCATAAATTGTCGGTTTTGAGAAAAATTATTTTCATTGATGTGTTAGGAAATTCATTTTCTATTATTACCTTAGAAAGAAATAACACCTACCGCCGTTAATTTTCTTTTTTGAGAAATATTGGTTTTCCTGTTGATCTTTTAAATGTCGAAAAACTGTTTTTCCAAGACATGTTTCATGTTTTTTTACGGAATCATCGGGGACCGCCTGAGGTCTAGTTTGACTTTTTTTGATACAGCGCAGCATAAACCATCGCAGCAGCAGTTGCATGCTTCATGCATTCAAAATATACACCAAGCATATCAAATTTTATTTCATTTGTTAACGGCATTTTGACACCAACTGTTCGTTAATCAAACACGAAAAACTTTAATGGAGCTACTATTATTTTGACGCAAAGCAATATATAAAGTGGCTATTGTTTTGTGTTATTTTTGGCAATTTCCATGCCTAATTGTTTTGACTAGACTGCTATTCTATATATGCGTGAGACATTGCTGCTCTGTATTGAATAGTATGGTTGGCAATTTGAACATTTGGGACGTCATTAGTTCTTCAGTATTAGGGCTGTTGCACACCATTCTTCTATAACATTGGTCCTATTTTATCCGCTTTAAACTAAAGGTACGCCCCCCAGGGTACATTTAGTCTATTAAATTTTATTGTTTCGTTTTAATAGTTCAATAATTAATAAAGTTTAATAATTAATGACAGTTAAACCTGCTCTTTAATTCTGTTGCTTCTAAAATATATTTTACACTTATTTTTTTATCGACTTGCTGTTTTCACCAATTTCTATATTTATTCACGATATTTTTCGTGAGTTAATATAGTAATACTTTACATTTAAAATTTTCGAGAAAATTGTAAAAATTTACGGCTTTGTCACGGAACGCCATCTACCGACTAGAAGAAAACTAAACCTATAATGTTGTAAAGAGCCAGATCCTTTACCAAAAATTATTCGAATTAATTATTTATTAATTATCCCATATTAATCTAATTTCGCAGCAAGCAACAAATAATTAATTTTATAATCCCTCTGACGTAGATTTCAAAAACATCGAATGTTTTACGTCAGAGATTACGAAAGTATATCAACCCATCACCGTATTAGCATCTCTGCACAGAAGCCGTCCCCGCCTACCGCAGATCCTCTATAAAACCGCGAGACGCGCTACCGTAAAAGAGATGACTGCGCGTCGGCCCGTTGCCGCGACACTTTGTTTCTCGTGCGCGATCCTGTCCGTAGTCTACTTCCTGATTGTGCGTGGGGCAACTTGCACCGACCGCTTGCTCGTAAAATCGTTCCACCGACGCTACCGAATAAAGTGAATCCTGGCCGGAAGCCTGCCGCTCTTAAACGCGTTATTGAAGATAATCCTGAATCCTTACCAAAAACCGGACCGCTTACTGCGATAAATCCTTGAAAAGCCTGACCAGAATCCTAATCGCTTATTGAGATAACCCAGGTTTAAAGGAGATACTCAGGCCGCGCCCCAGCCGTTCTAAACGCGTTACCTAGTTCCGATCTGGCGATTGCCACATTTGTTCATCCTGAACCGTCGTGTATCCTTTGTCGCGTTACTTCGCCGCCGTCACCTGCAAATCAGCGCCATATAATCAAGCTGCGGTTGATATACTTTAAGGTTAACAGCACGTAAGTTGTTTTGCGCCACATTATATAATACACAGAAACCAGCCGATGTTACGGCGGACTTAGATCCCAAAGTCATCACAAACAAACATTACATAATTCACAAATCGGACGGTGTAACTGCGGTCTTTGACACCCAGTAATCATCTTTCATTTACTCCAGTGGGAAGAAAGGTCATCGCCTTAATTCTACCACCTTCCGGGGGACCCGTTTATACAGCACCAGACGGGTTAGTCCCAGATTCTTATAAAGGGTCCTTCACCAAACATATATTACACCTACAAACACGAATACGCCTAACACCAGCCAAAAATTAGCAATAAAAACAAGCAATGCCCGCAACCTGGAGATAGTATTAATACTATCTCCAGATCTCCAGGTCTTTAGAGATCACCCGAGTGATCCTCCAGCTATATCAAGACGAAACCTCTGTGCGTTTACGTAATTAATTGCAACAAACGTCCTTTTAATATTTCTTAATAAAAACATCCGGTAAGATAATCGTACTTGTATAGCGAATAAGCTCACACGCACCTGAAGTAATAATATTTGTTACTTTTAGTTTAATCAATTAGCGTAAATCTCGTGGAAATAGTAAAATTTACGTATTAAACGCGAAACCGAATTAATGCAGAAACACCTTCCTATTGTATTTTAGTTAACATCCAATTTTAGAAAATATTCCCTTATAATTAGAATAAATATTTCGTACGTATTAAACGCTCAATCGAATTAATACAGAAGGTAAGCGCTTCTAAATAAAGGTAATTATTCTTTTAGGTTGATACTTTTTACGATATTAATTAAATAACTCGTCAATTAATCAACCGGTACACCTGTAGTTTGTTCATTTAATATATTTGACTTCTATCAAAATTGCCACTCCTAGAATTTATTGAACGATTTTATTGAAACTTTTTTCAACGATGTCTTTCATTAGAACAAACGATTAAAATTTGAAAACAAAAGAACAAGAACTAAAAACGTTTTTTTCAATAATGAGTTGCTCCGCCACGATGTAGACGGCGTGGCATGCTATCAATCAAGTGATCTATAACTGCCTTTGGTATATCAACCCAAGCTTTTTGAATCCGTAGCCGGAGATCGTGTAAGTTATCTGGAGGGTGTGGTAAATTACCCAGTAGCCTTCCGACCTCATCCCATACATGTTCAGTGAGCGACAAATCAGGCGACCGAGCAGGCCATGGGAGGACGGCAATGCTAGCTTCTTCCAAAAAACATGTTGTAGCCCTTGCCGTATGAGGGCGTGCATTATCCTGTTGGAAAATGCGATTTTCTAGCCCCTGAATATATGAAAGCGCAACGGATTCTAGCATATTGGCAATATAACTAGCGGCGTTTAAGTTGCCATCAATGAAGACCAAGGGTGATCTGCTACCATAACATATTGCACCCCATAGCATCACTCCTTGTGTGAGGGCTGTGTTGCGTTCCACAAAAAATGTTGGACTTTTACGTTTTCCACGCATCCGTCTGACCCTCTTACTACCATCGTGGGCCCACAAGCGAAATCGGGACTAGGTCCTACACCTCTAATCCAATCATTTGAAATCGATGGAATTGTTGAAAATCTGTCTCTTGTCGCCAAAAGTCTTAAACGACGTTCTTCGCGATCTGTAGTCCTACGGGGACGTCCAGAACCAGGGCGACGTTGTCGCACCCCTTCCTCGGACCATTTGGACCAACATCTCAATACCGTTGTAACATTTCGGTTACACGCACGCAATTTCTGTTAGCGAAAGTCCGGACTCTCTCATGCCAATAACACGGCCACGTTCAAAATCAGTCAATTGTGAAAAATGTTGATGTTGACGTACTGTTGGCATTGTTTCCAAGTTCAGAACGAAATTGTGAACAAACAGAAAAACTACTAGCTAGATTTTATTCAAATTTTAATCTTTGTTTGTTCTAATGAAAGACACCGTTGACGAAAATTTTAATAAAACTGTTCAACAAATTCTAGGTGGACGTCGGTATATCATAAACCGTAGTAAGTTATATTTTATATTACAAATCTAAGAATGTATGTAAACGAATACACCTATTCAGTCTGAAAGCAAAACCATATATGAGAATAGTCATGCGCACCAATATCACTTTCAATTATTGATTATTTTGAAACTGACCTTCTCACAAACGCAAACGCGATCATTGCCCTGTCCTCGACTTGTGTAATACCGAGAATATTACACAACGACACCCGAGAGCAGTCACGGCTCCCGTTTACAGGGCAGGCCTAAGAGATCGTAATAATTCATAAAAAGTCATCTTTGTTAGGATTTTTTGTTATAACGCGAGTACCCAACAGATATAAGTGTAATAATAATTCCAAATTTCCACGGAAACGTCTCCGGATCCAGTAGCCGTACACCTGCCGTCCAAGGGCGTCCATCCAACGCGGGCGTCCCAAGAAAAGTTTATTTATATTGTATTAGTGTACCTATTTTAGTTTCTTTTTCACTGTATCGTAGTCTTAAGTCATATATTTAGCGCTGTAATAAATAGGTAATATACGTTTCAACCATTATATTAGAATCATTTAGTGTGAACAGTGTTTAGCCAAAACTATCTGAACGAACCCAACCCCGTCCAAGACCCGAGTGAACTAGACTGAGGCAAATTGAAATAAACAATTTTAATTATTGTACGCAACGTGACTTACAATGTTAATATTTTATTAGAAGCACCGAGAAACCTCTCTCAAACGAGACTCAGTTTATAAAAATTGGTTGAGCTAAAAAGAAGTAATGGCATTTTTTCAAGAGAACATTTATCTCTCCGCCCTCACATCATTTAACAAAATAGAGAAAAATGCTAAAAAAAGAAAATTTTTCTAAGCATAGTTCATAATAAAACTATTTTGGGCATATCTTGATAATGCCGATTTAAGAGAAAAAGCCGATTTTCTAATTTGGTGTTGGTGTACGCTCTCTATCGGCCATCTTCCGAATTTCAAAATCATTTCCAGCGATTTCTCTTGGCCGATTTACCTATTAGTATTTTTTATGCAATGTTGTCAAATTGACAGTCACCGAGATATTGCCGACGTCCATTATTAGTTGGCCACCCAGTATATGTAGGGCGGAAGGTAAAAAACAATAATTTTGAAACTTAAAGAACTATTAACCTAAACTTGTGTGCATCAGTGAAAAGCTCTTAAAAGCTTTTCCAAAACGCAAAAAATCCATACAGTGTCGATAAGAAAATAAAAAGTTCATATAAATATGTCGAAAACAAATGAAGCCAAAAATTATTTTTGTCTTTATTAAAATCCTTTATAAGTGCCCTGATAGTGTCGCTTATTTACGAGTGCGTGGCAGAGGTTGAACATGCACCATTTTGATCCTTTCCCATTATTCCAAAAGCCACAAATTATAAATCAAATCTTAAGGCGGATTTTAATTTGTAATAAAGTTCTCAAAGCTTTATCAGCGATTTTCTAGATGCATCTATGAAAAGCTAATATTTCAAATTATTCGATGTGAAAATTAGCAATTAGCAACTACAGGACATTGAAGGATTCTCACAGCGAAACAATTAAATTAATAAGTTCTTAATTAATTACTGGTTGTCTTTTACATAAACAGCTGTAAATCACTAAGATTAAACTAATGACTATAAAAATATTTGTATATATTTATTTTCCCCATAGGAAATTTAAATCATTCTTACATTATCCTCTAAAAGTTAGCAAATCTTAAAATAAACGTAAGCAATAAAGATTTCAACAAGAGGCAGTGCAATTTCTAGTAAAATTTATGCACAGTCGTGAAGATACGTACGTGTTTTTATGTACTGTAATGTATCATGAAACTGTTGTAGAGACTTAGAAATAAATGCTACACTTTTCAGAGTTTTATTTATTAGATTTACTTTAATTTACTCAGAACCATTTTTCTGAGCTGTAATTGATCTGGAATCCTCTATTCTTGTTAATAAGATAACACATTTTTTTTTAAATCTCGTTGGGATTATTGTGCTGTTTTTTAATTACCACTCTATGTATTACGTTTTAATGTATAAAAATGTAGAGTAGTCATAACCCTATTTTCTACATGCTTGCAACGCTGAATAGAAAAAGTTTGAGATTTGAAGCTGAGTCACTACAATAAATTGTTACACTATCTGAATAATGAAAATGTGTTGATTTGAGTTACACAAACACTAAGAAAGTACGAAACAAAAAATTGATATCGAAACTCCAGTAAGAGTTTTCGTGAACAGAGTATTGTTTGTGTGCTACTTTTACGAATATATTCTGATTCAAACAAACTGGCGCTCTTTGATATATGACTTTCCGTGTTTTTCTATATGATCTTGTATTCACCCTATACGCAGAACAACATCCACCCCACACCCTTACCCCTAAGCTACCGGCAAACACACCCTTATTTGTAACACAGGTTGTAGTATAATTTCACCCGTAACAGCTAAAGCTTGGCCAGCGTGTAGGGCTTGTTTTTGAAGATCTTAGGGCAGCATAGTTTATGAAAATTATGTGTTTGGGTGAAAGGATTTTTCATGTTTATTGATTATATTTACGAAAGTTTTTTTACGTTTTTTTTTTGTTGTTGAAAAGTCCTTTCGTGTATTAGTTTTAAGTTGGTGTTACAATGTGTTTTCACTCTAATTTCAAATTGAAGTTTCCCACAACTTTTCACTTAGATCAGGATTTGATTAAAGTTTGTTAGGTTTGCTTTTTGATTATGACATTTTTTACTGTTATCCTTCGAAGGTTACAGGGTGCTCTGATTTTTTATCTTCAAGGCAGTTTAACAATTATTATGAAAAATACAGTTATTCTTTATTAGAATCGTATTCCATAGTTAACTTTATACGTTTATCAAATTGTTATATTAATAGCAGGCTTATGTTTCCGTTTTCAATTCTTCATATTTTATAAATTGTTCTAACACCTTAAACAATTATAAAATACTTTACCATTACTAAGGACAATAACTGTAATTGTTATCGAAACGGATAGACATATAAATATAAGTATACACCATTTACACTCAAAAGCTAAGTATTTTAATTAAGTGTAATAAAGGTGAAAGTTTAGATTATCGTATTGTTATTTAAATATTTATGTGTTAATTCAGTCACCGTACTTGATATCCTCCAGATCAGTTTTGATGAATTACAGCTGGTTTGTAAAACAGTTAAATTCCTTATACATAGTGACTAAAAGTTTATTTCATATACGATAAGTAATTTATTAATTCTAAAAAATCATATCTACTACCGTTACATTATAAAGTATTCCAGAACTTTGGATTCAATTAAATTCAATAAGTTTATCTAGACAATTTTATACTTAAGGTTAAATTAGATATTTATCGAGTGGGCTTTTATATTGTTTAACAGTTGTTCAGGATTCATACCAACTCGCCCAAGAACATTCTCGAGTATAATGCCGCATGTCAATAATTGTAACGATTAAGCTTTAACTTTGAAGCAAGATTTTCGGTTCTACAAACTTTGCTATGAACGTTGGCCGTCTTTGGCGAGTTCAGTTGGCGAACTGCTTACGTATAGTGTGAATAGATTGTGTAACACTGTCATCCACAAGATGGCAGCGGCATTACCCCAGGCTATAACTGCGGATAATCTTTGAGGAATTCTCCTCAAACACGGTCAGGAGGTTTTGCCCCTCTTGGGTAAATATATAATGGTACGATATGAAGACTGGTACATCTCTGCACACAACAGGATACCACCACTCAAAATATCCGTATCATCCAAAGCTGAAGAGGATTGGAACATCCTGAGCCGCCTACCACAACACACTAGACAATACAATGTATGACTATACGAAATATTGCTGCAAAGATAATATTTAATTTATTACACCTAGCAAATTCCAGAAGATAGCACTTTTGTACATGAAGTTATCACCACCTAACCTCTAATAACCCTAATTCACTAACAGGAATGCTTTGTATCAACAAGACTAAAGGTTTAACCAAATATTCGTAAATTGAAACTTTTTGTTTATGAGTTTAATAAAATTAATAATAATTTTTAATTACAAATTTACTTTTGAACTTATTCGTTCATAAAAAAAAACTTATAATAAGAAAATAGAAGATTAAAAACCCAAAAAATATGTATTTTACTAATAATTTTTTAGGTTAGTTACGCAACCTCTTAATATGTTCATAACGAAAATAGGCAACATTGTAAGCACAGACACAATAATCTATGTTAGACAGACGCTTAAAACTTCACGTTATATATATATATATATATATATATATATATATATATATATATATATATATATATATATATATTATAGTTGACTTTAAATTAAAACCAGTTTTAATTTTTTAAGTATACGGCTAATTTTGTATGTAACTTTTAAGCAAAATCCTGGAAAATCTGTTTGTTGTAAATATCTCAGAAACTGCTAACTTTAACCACGGAAATATTATTTTCCATTCTATTTGAATTGCATAAGTTAGACCACTCCATGCTCTTACGGTGTGTCAAAAATTAAATTCAGAGTTTTAAGGCCCCTTCCACACCATTTCACCTGTAATTTTTATCTTATTATGTTAAATATTTCAGACACCTCCTTAGGGTTTAGCATAAGGCGCGACAGACGTTTTTGACTCAAAACTTTGCGCTCTTTTCGAAATATATAGGGTGATCCATTTAAAATAAGAAAGTTGCTGTAAAAAAAAAGGATACCAACAACCTGGGATAACACATTTTTCTCTGATATGTAGCTAAGGCGCTACAGAGCAAATACGCACTCACCCAGTATATATATATATATATATATATATATATATATATATATATATATATATATATATATATATATATATATATATATATATATATATATATATATATATATATATATATATATATATATATATATATATATATATATATATAGACACACACACCAACTATAAAAGTGATTTTATTTAATACATTCAATACATTGAATCTTCAATAATAATATGAAATAATAACCTTTAGTAGAGTTGAGTATTGAAATTATACAGGGTGTCCACAAACTCTTTTCACAAAAAAAAACTACAGATTGTACAACTGATTTTATGTCGATTTAACGTAAATTACCTTAATATAAAAATACTTCCTAAGAGTTGGAGCTCTTGGAAGATGGGGCACTAACATCGGTTTAATTCAAGTATCTGCAAAATGTTTTCAATGATAGCGTTCTATACATTTATTTATTGAAATATGCCCAATCGTATGGCGTGAATATTATTTTTTAGTTGTATTCATAAGCGTCGCGTTTCGGCATTGTTATTCATAAGTTTTTTGTTTTTCAAAATTTCGCAATTTTATATAAAATTTAAAAAATTTCGATGTTTTCATAAAAGAATGATACTATTGTCTGAAGTCGCTACGACGCACCGTTTTCGAAATAAATCGATTTGAACTTTTCATGTGTTAATCATACTTTTATAAAATTAACTAAAGAATTCATTTACAATTATGAAAGGTGGTATGGAAAATAAACAAAATAACAATTGCGTGAACGTCAAACTATCCTCATGTCATCAATTAATTTTGCTTTATACAGTAAGAAATAAACTCGGGTGGAAAAGAATCGTTTTTAATACAAAAAATGTTGCTGACACAATTTATAATAAAAAAAATTCAAAATGACAACTGAAAGCATGAAATACAAAATTAAATCCACAGAAGATGCTCTACATGACGACCATCCGTTTCTATGCACAAATTTATTCGTTTATGTAAAGAATGCCGAATTTTTGCAAAAATTCCCTTGTTGTTCCTAAATTCGTCGCAGAATCCTGAATTCTTCTCTAAAGCTGATCGCGTGTTTCTGTTGGTAAATTGATATTTATGACTAAAGGTCAGAGTTTAATTTAATTAAACTGACACAAATTTTTCACAATATTTATATTATCAGGTAGATTGAGCAACCTTCTATTATTATTACATTAAATGATTTAGAAGTAAAGTTAATACTAATTGATGCATTGATCTTTTAAAGAAAAGGACATTACTAATAAATGAGTATCCATACTCGATAACGGAGACAAGTTTTGAGCTTGCTGAATATATATTCAGCACTATGGTTAGTTGCCAAAGATTATCATTTACATTGAACGTAAATTATAACTAGATGATGTTCGTATAGTAAAGAGCTAGCCTGAGAAAATAATTATTTCAGTTTATTACTCTTATAAATTACAGTATAGACTACTTATTTCAATTTAATAACGAATAAGATTTATTACCAATTTGTCTTCCAACGTGATGGCAAAAAATTAATTAACACATTTTAACAGTCTTAATTTCTATGATGATTCTTTACAAATACGGCACCCAACCTGGTGACAATACTGTAAGTTCAATTTGTTTTCTTTTAACGGGGAGGATCACAACATGCAAAAATAAAAACATCTAAACGGTTTTAAAACCATCTTTAGATAACAAAAGAACAAAGAATGTGAATTCAAATTAAATTATTTGCGGAATTTGAGTTGTGCGACTTTTGGAAAAATTTTTACTTGGCATTAGTCTCATAATGTAAGATTTTGTTATGTAAAGAAAATGCATTATCTTACAAAAATAAATATGACCAATCTACTTATGATAGTTTGTTCACAAAAGCGTGAGGTAAAAATCATATAGGGCACTTTGAAGGAGACTAAATTTAATTGTATAAAATGAACAAATAATGTAATTTTACAAAAACAAACAACTGTGTTAATTGCCTTGTAATTAAATTTGTCATCGAAGGCAAAATCACGTGTTACATTTGGTAGGTCTATCAAAAAAATATTTCTGGTTTTTTGGTAATACTTGCTCCAGTGTTGAAATGAGATGATTTTGTCCAAGGGCCACACTAAAAATAACAGAGTACAATATAATTTTCCGCGTACGGGTATAGCATTGACATATTTGTTTGTTACTTTTATTTCCTTAACTTAATCTGATGTGGCCAGCACATAACTATCTAATGCCTATGTCATAGTATATCAGAAAATATGGGAGAGCTAATTAGTAGCGATGCGGATATTCATATTTTCTCTTACATTAAATATACAGGGTGGCCAACTAAGAATGCGAGGTACTGTATCTGGGAAACTATCCATCGTAGAGGCTTGCGCAAAAAAAAGTTTTACTAAAACGGCCAATACAAAAACCTGGAAAATATTTTCAAGTTTCTGAAATCGCTAGGGGCGTAACTGCAATCTTGAATCTAAAAAATGTTTCTGTGAATGTATATTAACTAATAAAACTGATCTTTAAAGTCGAGGATAATCTGAACTTCTTTTGTTTGGCACTTTTTTACGTATGTCTAAAAATAAAGTGTTGGGGGGTATTCAAAAGTTTCCTTAAATAACATCCTGTACCTTCGAAACGGCTAAGCCGATTTTAACAAACTTCGGCGCGTTGAAATGAGCTATTCTTGGACTACAAATGTTATAATATTTGAAGTTTTGTTAGTTTCACATGTCGTCGCTAGATGGCTTTGTTTGACATTCCGACAGAAACGGTGAATTTTCGCAAAAAAGTTAAATGTATTGGTATGACTTTTTTTCATGAGCAAGTAGTTAAATGATGCCTAAGCAAGATTGCGAAAACAGCATCTCGATATCTTGTTCCTAATCTAAAATATCGGCTAAAGAAAACTGTATTCGAAAATCCCTTAAATTATTATTTTTTAACTCCATTTTTCTGGAATTGTTTCTATTATGTAAGTTGTGGCCCTAAAAAGGGCCGATTTAAAGGAGGAAGGTTTTTAATGCACCCGTAAATGCTCGAAATGCTGTCCATCACGCTATATGCATTGCTGAAGCCTCTCATGACTAGACAAAACTGCAGCTTCGGTATGTTACGTATTGCGTTACGAATCCGGTTGAGTCCGAAACACGATGTCCTTTAAGCGCCACCATAAATAAAAATCGAGGCAAGTTAAGTCTGGCGATAGCGGAGGCCATGGAAACAGACTTCCTCTTGCAATCCACCGCTGTTGAAATACTGCATTAATATGCTCTCGCACATTAATAGCAAAATGTGCTGGGCAACCATCGAACTGCAAAAACAATTTTTGCCTTGTTTCCACATCTTCCAACAACAATGGTAATTGATTGGCCAGAAAGTCAAGAAATACATTGCCATTTAGGGGTTGCTCGAAAAAAATACGGCCCAATAAATCTGCCTCCCAGTATGCCACACCATACATTTAAACTCCAACGTCCTTGGCGCGGAACTTCACGCAATCAAGGGGGATTTTCTGCAGACCAATAATGCATATTGTGCAGATTGACTCTCCCGTCACTACTGAAGGTGGCTTCATCGGTCCAAAGAATTTGAAATAAAAATTCTCTATTTTCGCGTATCATGCCTAACATCCAATGGCAATAGTCTAACCTTCGATCAAAATCTTCCTCTTTCAAGGCCTGATGCACAACGACATGACATGGGTGCATTCTTAAAGTAATTAAAAAAAGTTTAAACGAATACCTATATATTTTGATGGCCATTAGAACTTACCTATGGTCCTTCAAAATATTTTGAACCGTTGTTCGTGATATGCCCAACTCAGTGGATAATGCTCTTGTGCTAACATGAGGATTTCCTTCAATATAGCCTAGTACACGGTTAATATTTTCTTGTGTTCTTCCAATTCTTTGCCGTTGAAACGTAGGCCGAAAACTACCATTGGCTCGTAAGCTCGCCACTGATCGGGGAAAAACTCTTACACAGCAAGGACGCCGATTTAGATATCGAGCCGCGTAAACTCTTTTAGCTACTGCGGCAGTCTGAAGACATTCAAAATAAATCGCAAGCATATAAACAGCTTCATTATTCGTAAAACGCATTTTGAAAGTACAAAAATTGCTCAAGGTAACGCGAAAGTATTGACAACTATTGACAATTTGAGGATTATGTATGTTTTGTTTAGGTGTCTCTTTCCATTGCCTGCTTCTATTAATTGTATTTTGCGTATATATCCATAGTGAATATGCATTTAAACAAACAAAAAATAGGCCTTTCGTATAACTTTTAGCATTGCTTACTTGCCCGTAGTAATTTCAAAAAGGGTGATTTTATTCTGGTGAATAAATTTACAAACATTTAAAATCGCAATTTCTAGGTAACCCATTCAGAGCCGAAATTGAAGCTGCAGTTTTGTCTATCCATAAGAGGCTTCAGCAATGCACAGAGTGATGGTCAGCATTTCGAGCATTTACGGGTTCATTAAATACCTTCCTCCTTTAAATCGGTTCTTTTTAGAGCCACAACTTACATAATAGAAACAATTCCAGAAAAATATAGTTAAAAAAAAAAAATAAAAATTTAAGGTATTTTCGTATAAAGCTTTCTTTGGCCGATATTTTAGGTTAGGAACAAGATATCGAGATGCGGTTTTCGCGAGCTTGTTTAGGCACCATTTAGCTACTTGTTCATGAAAAAAAGTCATACCAATGCATTTAATTTTTTTGCGAAAATTAACGTTTCTGTCGATATGTCGAACAAAGCCCTCTAGCGACGACATGTGAAACTAACAAAACTTCAATTATTTTAACATTTGTAGCCCAAGAAAAGCTCTTTTCAACGCGCCCAAGTTTGTTAAAATCGGATTAGCCGTTTCGAAGGTACGGGGGGTGATTTAAGGAAACCTTTGAATACACCCCACCACTTTATTTTTATAGATACGTCAAAAAGTGCCAAACAAAAAAAGTTCAGATTATCCTCGACTTCAAAAATCAGTTATTTTTTTATTAGGTTAATACAGCAAAATTCACAGAAACATCACTTTTTTAGATTCAAGATTGCAGTTACGCCCCCTAGCGGCCATTTCAGAAACATGAAAATATTTTCCAGGTTTTTGTAATGGCCGTTTTAGTAATAACTTTTTTTTCCACAATCCTCTACGATGTATAGTTTCCCAGATATAGTACCTCGCATTCTTAGTTGGCCACCCTGTACAAAACATACGTAATCAATTAAACACGAAATGTTTGTAAAAAATTTATATTCTTTAACCTTCCTTCGTGGAATTCCATATTTAATAGCATTAATGTTTCATTTTCAATATAATTCCACAATTTCTTTTTTATAATTATGTGTATCTTACGTGTTTCATTACAACAAGTATCACTATCAAGAAAAAAATATATAAGTAAAATAACAAATAAGTAGTTATGGTAACAAAGCATTAAGGTGAAACAGAAAACCTTATGTAAATTGTAATTCTATATTTAAAATATCTGGTAAATGTGTGTGTCTATAAGATCAACCTGTTCGTTCATTAAAAATACTTTTTGTTTATGTTTATAAATTTCGAATGATTCAATTAATATCTAAATTGTCTTTTTTATTACAAAAATGTAAAAATTTAATGTTGTTTTGTGAAGTTATAAGGTGATCATTTAATATTAATATTTCGCATAATTTGATTTGTGTGTGGTTATATTTGTAACATCTAATTTGTTATTTGTATCTAAATTCAAATATTCTATGTGCTTGTGCAAGATAAACAAAATTACAAAATGTACTGTTCATTATATCACTTTGAAAACTACTTTGTACTACTTGTTCCTTTGTAATAATGTGAGCTATTTTTTCTGATATATTTCCAAAACAAGAAATTGAACAAAATAAATTTCAATTAAAGAAATATCAATGTAAAACAAATTGCACAAGGAAATTGTTACATTTCAAATATAATCGACACTGTAGTGTAACAACCCTTTTTCGTGTTGTACTAAATTATACTTTAATTTTAGACCTTTCATTCATTTAGTAGTAAATATGAGGAAAAGTTTTTAAGTTTTGCATTTCATAGTACACATCTTTTTAAGTGTAATATTTCGTAAAGATTTATATTTCCCTTTCCGTAAGAAATTGGATGCTGACCGCGCAAAGCGTGATAACTTAATTCTATGCGCAGATGCTAGGGGGGGGACACTTACAGGAGCTACTATAAAAGCCTCTATTTAATTCACTTCCTGCTGAAAGTAATAGCACGAAACATTGTTTTGGGGGTGTTCCCTAAATATTGCGTAATAGTGCCATCAGTTTTGATGGTAAGTTACCTTTTAATTCATTATATTTAAAACTAAAGCATTTGCTCTTTTGCAGGCACTATTTTTTTTAAACTGTGGCACTTTTATAAGGCACTATTTTACTATTACTACCACTATTTTACTATTTTTTAATTTTAATGGAACTAATTTTTAATTTTTACTTTTAAAGTACCACTTTTATTAACTACTTTATTTTTACTTGGATTACATCATAAATCGCAATTTTTACATACTAAAACTTCAAAGTAATGCATTAAATATATGGATACTTCTTCTGAACAGCTGCTTGTAAAATAGGCTTTTTGTACAGATCTAAGCAGTACTTTACCTCTCGACAACTTTTGCTGTATAAGGCCCAAATTCGGCCTCATCTGGAATATAATTCTCACCTTTGGGTTAGTGCTCCCCAATACGCTCTCGATATCGTTGATCGTATTCAAAAGAGAGCGATTAGGCTTATAAACCCGTCCTTAACTTCTCACATACAGTCCCTTGAGCATAAAAGGATGGTTTCAGTTCGTTCTTTGTATTATCGTTATTACAACGGCTATTGTGCTGGTGAATTACATTCTTTGATACCATCTCCGGCTATCTTTGCGAGAAACACTCGGTTCGCTCATTCACATCATCAGTATGCAGTACAAATCTCCACTTGTCGTACCAAACGGGAGCAATCCACATTTTTCTACACGGCTTCTAAACTCTGGAATGATCTCCCTAGTTCCTGTTTTCCTCTCACTTATGATATGAGAAAATTTAAGGTAGCTGTTCATAGGCATCTATTGGCAATTCATTACCCCTCTATCCATCCTCCTAAGTGTTCTTGAGTGCTTTAGCACGATAGGCCTTATTTAGCCTGTCCACAATCATAAAAAAAAAACAATGATGCTATAATGACTTCATCAAGTTGACCATTCCGTTTCATGATTTACCAGCGATAATAAAATCGCATAAAATTAGGTTTACACACACACTATTACAATAATAAATACGTAAGCGATTTTAATGTGCAAAAACAGTGCTTTAACATATATACTTTTTAGAAAAACATGATGTTGAAGCGAATGATATGTGATTATAAAATTTAAACTTATATAGAAGGGTAGACTCCACGAGGATACCCGAGCAATACCGAGCATGCACAAAGTCAGTTACATGTGTCATTGGTTAAGAATGCTTATTTTGTTATTCCTAAGAACCTTGAAGAGTCTAACATAAGAACTGTAATATGATACCTTCTCAATACCTTGTCAATAAAATTTAACCTTGAAGATTGGTTGGTATGAATTGTAATATGATACCAATAAATTTTAACCTTGAAGAGCTTAGCCAATATAGCTGCAGACACCATATTATTATACGCTACATTTTTTTAGTCTCATCAATAGCAGCTCTCTTCATTATGATATACCCTTCATTTAATCAAAAAATAGAAGACTTTTTTCTTTTTTTTTGCAACAAAAAATATATAATTTATTTCCAAACAATTATACATAGATATATATGTTATTATTATTATTTTTTTACAGAAATGTTAAATTAGTCGTCTTTCCTACAGTTTCGGCGCTGGTAATGTGTCATTCTCAACCAGATATTGCTTAAACTTTTCAATGTGATCTTCTTTTTTGAACTATTCATAAAATCCTAAGGTAAGTATGCACTTAAAGTTCTGGGTTTCAATGATAATATGTTTTCCATACTTTGTGTCGATAGTATTCATATCAATCACTTTATATTTTGCGCCCACCTCCAAGTCTTTTACGTTCGTGAAGGATTTACAGAAAGTGCTACTGTTCAATGCAGATAGATCCATCTTTACTGATTCGAGAACGCTTATGAATTATAGTTGACACCGGAACTGTCCTATATATTACTGCATCATGATGTTAGAGGCGAGAGTGCACTTTGATAATTGTATTGATAGGCTAATCTGCATCTGATGAGGATGAACTGCTACCATCAGGAGATGCTGTCCTTTTTTTTTACATCGTTGCAAAACGGATGCAATTGCACAGCTTTCAGTTCTTCTACAAAACATCTACATATTTTCTTTAAATTTAAAAACTTTTCACATATCGTTACTCCTTTTTCATACTTTTTCACTAGGACGTTACACTCCGCTTCACTATAATCACCTCGCCCGTAAACCGCCTCATGTTCGGCATCGAATACTAATGCCGAAAATTCTTGCTTCAAGCGTTCCACCGCTGTTCTCAGGTCAGTTGCTTTGGTCCATTGCTCTTGAGCGTATGCCATCCACATGTTTTACACAACACTCACTACCCATTACACTATTTCCTTATATTGTTACTCTAAACGACCCCCACTATGTTACATTAGTGCAGATATGAACCATCTCTTTGATTACCATACATATCTGGTTACGCGCATAAGCTACTTTCAACGATGATGCTGTCACTATACTTTTTAGCTGTAACGCGATCACCTTTTAGTGAGGACATGAACCGACCATTTTAGCTATGATATACAGATCAATAACCTTTGACCACACTATTTTCAGACTTCTAAGAATTGTAATATGATGATGACATTGCAGTTTCTATTTTTAGCTTCTGACCTTGACATACAAATTTCCCAAACGTTTGACCGCAGACTGACCTTGTAATATGATGAGGATGGTGACATTGCAATTTCTATTTTAGCTTGAAGTGGAGTATTCACCTTCAATGAACTCATGACCTACTTTTTATGCATAGCTTATGAGATCATCGTCGTGACCTTCAAGTCGAGTAGACCTTGAAAATTCTATTCTTAGATTTATGATTACCTTGCAATTTCTATTTTAGCTTTTCACCTTGACCTTTTATATTTCTAAGAAATGTTATATGACCCACCTCAAGTCAATAACCTTTGACCTTCAAAACTATTTTAGATTTGTGATTACCTTGCAACTTCTATTTTTAGCTTTTCACCTTGACCTTTTTATATTTCTAAGAAATGTAATATGACACCACCGCAAGTCAATAACCTTTGACCTTGAAAACTATTTTTAGATTTATGATTACTTTGCAACTTCTATTTTTAGCTTTTCACCTTGACCTTTTTATATTTCTAAGAAATGTAATATGACACCACCGTAGGTCAATAACCTTTGACCTTGAAAACTATTTTTAGATTTATGATTACCTTGCAACTTCTCTTTGTAGCTTTTCACCTTGACCTTTTTATATTTCTAAGAAATTTAATATGACACCACCGTAGGTCAATAACCTTTGACCTTCAAAACTTCTATTTTTAGCTTTGACCTTGACCAGCTCCAACATTTTAAATCTCCCGCTTAAAGTTTGACCTTGAAAGAGCTCCAAAAGCTTCCGATTTCACCACCAGAGGGCGAGTGACTCCAAAATTTGAATTCCCGCCAAAGCATGCTTCAAACGTCCTTGAGACGTGGAGCGCGTTCTGGCATAACGAGAAAACTCACTTGACCTTGAAATAAATCCCCATAAGATTTACATGGGTGATCTTGAACTGATCCAAAATCGGCCTAGTATACCTACTAATAAGTTATTATTGTTATCGTAGTTCTGAAATATCCATTGGTGCATCATCAGAGCGGAATACTGACTCTTTCATCATACCCCGAATTTATGCATCAGGTGGCGTAAGGTCAGGTGAATGTGAAGGGTAATCCAAGTCCATTCCACTAGAAATTATTCCGTTTCCAAAATGCTCGCGGAGAATTTCTAACTAGCGCCTGGCTCTATGGCTTGTGGCGCCATCCTGTTGAAACCATTGCCTGTTCAACTGTAAATTTCGTGCGCAGTAAAAATGTCTTAAATACCTCACAAAAGGTATGATCATGTTATGCCTGTAACGCACTAGATTTTTTTTTTATGATTGTGGACCTGAACAGGCTAAATTTGGCCTATGTGCTAAAGCACTCAGTAACACTTAGGAGGAAGAATATAAATCAGCAGCACTATAGCCGTTGTAATAACGATAACACAAAGAGAGAACTGAAACCATTCTTCTATGCTCAAGGCACAGTGTGTTGATCCTCGTCCTCAACAAAATAAGGACTTATTGTACCGTACCATAACACAGCACACCAAATCGTAACTGGAGCACTGTGAAGTCGATTTTCTACAATAAAGTGAAGGTGTTCAAATCAAGAAATCTAGTTGTTCGTCTATTGATATAGCCATTTGGTGAGCATGACTTTCGTCTGAAAACTATAATTTTTTCAAGAAATCGGTATCTAGGCACAATACGCGTCCACAATAACCGTTTGTCCACAGCGTTTAGTCGTTTACCAGTTTGAGTGTGATATGAACAAACACTAATGTCTTTGAACAGTCTACGGTCTACGTGTGGATGTTTCACTGACGTTTAATGTATACGCAGTTCGTCGAAGACTTCTTTGTGGATACTGCAAAACTTGGTCAAGTACCCGTTCTTCATTATCGTCGGTTCAAACTGTTCTTCGACGACCGGAAGAACCCTAGAGCTGACACAACATACTACCAGTGCGACGAAATTTCTCAAACATTACGCTTTTACTGGGCGCAGCTTTATTAAATTGCTCCCGATATTTTTCAAAAACTCGTTTCAAACTTGGGCCATTGCCCGGTCCACTTCTGTGTGAACGAAAATTTTCAGATATTGTTTACTTTTAAAAGACCAATTTTGATATTTATTGTTTTATTCAGAAATCTAAGAGATTGATATAGTCAGGTAACAAGGTAAATGTTCTCTGATATATAATTCTCATTTGTTTATGCTCACTTATGTGTACCTTAACGTATGAAGGCTACATCAGGTAGCCTTCAGCTCAGGTGGTGCCCTTTTACTAAATCACACTTGCGTCAAACTCACAAAGCTATCCCCCCCACCGACCAATTATTAACTTAGCCGGCTTCATGTAAAATAAAATGTCCTAATTTACGGTTTCCGTTAAACGAGTCATGTTCGCTCGCCGATTGGGAACGTCGACTGTAAGCAATATTAAGAATACAAAGTTAACCTATAGTGGTGGAACATTAACTGCTGTAAAATAATAACACTTAATTACGTTGCACTCCAAACTAGTAATTCTTTGATTTCTTTAATATTGACATGCTTCATAGAAACAGTTGTGTTTCGACTACAATTTATACACTAGTATCAAGAAACAGCTTAATTTTTTAATTGCATTCTATTAATTATCTATGCATATTTATGAATTTTGTACTTGCAGTTAGTATTCAATTTTACACAGTGAAATAAGTTGCTCAGGCTGTGTAAATAATAGTTATTTATGTGCTGAGGGCATAATGAGATTTATATGGTCAGTTATTTCGAGCCAGTGCCCGCATACGCGAGGGCTAGAAAAGCGCCGTCGGACCATAAAAACCAATTAAGCCCGCAATGCAAAATTTGATGGACGATTAATGTATTGAATTTAATGAATTATAACTGTAACTATTAAAAAAAAAAATTTCTCATTTTTGATATTAGGTATTGGTGCGTTGCCATGGAAACTATTACAAAAGCGGGCACGACAAATTGATAATTCAATGACGTTTTGGTTCAGTTAGTTTTAAACGTAATATCTGACATATTTCTAGAAATAAGATGAAGACAATGTAAGAATTGTACCACCTAGTATAAGCATGCCTAATTGTAACAATTATATTGTAAATATTTTTAAATAAACTCATAGTTTTGTGTCTATTGTTTCCAACTTTTGACGTGTCAGTAATCCGCTGAATCATAATGACGTGCACGGGCTATAAAAAGACGGTTACATCAAAGAAATTTGATTATTGTTATTATAATGTAATCGTTCATAAAATGAATTTTACCTATTCTTTATGTAATCCAGAATTCGATGGACATTTAGGTTAGTTTTTGAAGTTTACGAAGAACTTGACAATTCTAAATTCTTAATAATTTACTAGCATAAAATAGAATATTATACACCACGATAAAGGGAAATTAACACCTTGTGGAAGATAATTCACTCGAAGTTAAAATGTCCATTTACCGTGATGTATAATAAATTACGCTTAAATCACAAAATAGTAGTGACTAAGGCACAAATTCTTTAAACTTTCACTATTACTAAATCACAGAAACAGTAGTGACAAATACGTTGCACCGTTTAAAAAATTTAGTAGTAGTAATAAAAATTTTTTTTACTACATCTTACCCCCTTTAGAAGATTTCACCCGCTTGAAGAAACTCACCTGAAATTAAAAATAAAATTAGCAATTATTTTCTTTCTTTAAAGACTAAATCTTAACAAAACATACTTTACATACATATCGATCTGTAATAGTACATATGCTAAAATAAGTATTGACCGTTTTATTCGTCTTTTAGTTATCTTAATCAATGGTTGTTTTTTTCGATCTGACAAATTTTCTGATTGTTTGAAAATAGCATTCACGTTACCTTTATATAGAAGGGCGATATTGACAATATGAATTTAGACCTATTCTTCCATGTTAGTAAGGCATGTTATTGCGTGAATCATAATGTCTTGCTACAGAAACTAGTGAGATGCCGCTTAACAGATGCTTGCGTAGGGATGATCCAATCTTCTCTGTCTCACAGATTGCAGACAGTAAGAATTAACAATACTTAAATTAACTATCTTCACATTAGTTAAGGAGTTCCACAGGGTTCTATTTCATGACCATTATTATTTCTAATATATACAAATGGTAGGTATACGATCTTATTTCAATAAAGTAATTAATGCCGTTTTACTTGTTTTTACGGATGATACCACCCTTACCGCTTTCGACTCTAACCTTCCCGCGTTTAATAAGCGTAATTTAAGTTAATAATGATGAGACATGATTTTCTTGTAATGTTTTAGTTGTAAATAGAGAAAAAAGACGGAATACATTCTTTACATTGAGACAACATGCTACGTTTGATCACGTTCAAAATGTATGCGTTTTCTAAGGTTTTTCGGATGCGTTAATCACATTAATTATTTTTCACATAATTTAACAGAAAATATTTTTGCATTACGCAATTTATCTGATTGTGTATCGCCTAAACTTTTAAAAGTTGCCTATTTTCCATTTTGCCATTCGTATTTGCCTTATAGTATTAGCACTATGATTGGTAAACAAATTTTTGCTCTACACATGTGAGCTACACGCATTACTGTTCTTTTAATATACACAAATAATTGTAAATTTTCATTTATTAATCTTGGTATAATCACATTATATTCCTTATATGCTTTTAGGTGTTTATGTTACGCTATAATTGAGTGAGAAATAAAAATAACGTATATTGTAAGTTTTTTCGATCGTATAAAAAAAAAATTCCCCCGAACGGTATTTGAACCCATGTCCTCTCGTTGACTACACGAGTGCTCTACCAACTGAGGTACAGGGGTTATGAATTCCATTCGACGTTAGATCAATATTATTGCAAAATCCATTACATTGTATCAATGAGTACGTTAATATTAATTTTTTTTAATAATTAATTATATATATAATTATAATAGAAAATACACCACGCACGCACGCACGCACGCACGCACGCACGCACGCACGCACGCACGCACGCACGCACGCACGCACGCACGCACGCACGCACGCACGCACGCACGCACACGCACGCACGCACAGCACGCACACGCACAGCACGACCACGCACACGCACCACGCACACACGCACACACGCACCACGCACACGCCACGCACGCACGCACACACGCACCACGCACACCGCACGCACCACGCACACACGCACGCACAGCACGCACGCACCACGCACACACGCACGCACGCACACACGCACCACACACACACACACGCACACAGCACACACACACGCACACACGCACACAGCACACACGCACACACACACACGCACACACACACACGCACACACCACACCACACGACACACGCACACACGCACACACACACACACACACACAGCACACACGCACACACGCACACACGCACAGCACACGCACACGCACACAGCACACGCACACACGCACACACGCACGCACGCACGCACGCACACGCACGCACCACACGCACACACACACACGCACACACACACGCACACACGCACACAGACACACGCACACACGCACAGCACAGCACACACGCACACGCACAGCACACACGCACACACGACACACGCACCACACGCACACGCACCACACACGCACCACACGCACACACGCACACACGCACACGCACACACGCACACACGCACACACGCACACACGCACACACGCACACACGCACACACGCACACACGCACACACGCACACACGCACACACGCACACACGCACACACGCACACACGCACACACGCACACACACACACACACATTTTTTTATAAAATATAAAATTGAAAAACCCATGTCCTCTCGTTGGGTAGACGAGTGCTCTACCAACTAAGATACGGGGGTTATGAATTCCATTCGATAGAATCTTAATATGTATATAATTTGTTAACAACAGGGTATTATGTTAACTTACATGGTAACAGTTACTATATATGTGTACTACTATCATGTGGCCCGCATATCGCCAAGGTTTCACACACGAGAAGTACGTAACTGATTGTTTTTTTTAAATTAAGGATACTATTTAAAAAGTTACTCATATCAATTATCATTTAAAAGAAACAATCACCTAATCGAATTTTAATGGTATTAAACTTTAGTTTTAATTATTAATTAAATTACGTATTACTCTTTTAATTTAATTATTACATAATAGCAAGTACGATTTGTTACAGTTTTAAATGTTTTCATATAATTTGTGTAAAAGTGTAATGTTAATACACTAATATAAAAATAAGTAAAACAAATAACTAATTTCAAACAATAAAAATTGTATTCTGGCTTTTTCAAAACTCATCATATACACAGGATTGATACAGCTACAATTTAAAAAAATTAGTCGTGGTATTATGTAAATTCTATAGATTACAATCGCTCTAATAGTGAACAATACATTGTACCTAGTGACAAACTTTAGGAACTACTGTATCGCTACCCATCTAGATCTGAAGTTATGATTCGATACCACGTGCCGATTTCCCTGTTTTCCGTATGTGGTGTCGCCAGCTTACACTAGAGAACCCAGGTTATGGGTTTTTTTCTATTTGTATTTCACATGATGTATTCTGAAATATTGATGAGATCTAATAATTGATTACAGAATAATTTCATGTTAGGTAGTCACATGCATAAGCTGCCCGATCGTAAGGCACCTATTGTAGTTATACAGAAAATTGAATAGGTGAACATCAATTTACAAGCCACTGTTCCTATATGAAGTTATAAATGTTATTGTTTCGTTTAATGCTATTGATCTTACGTTGGTGTAAATTGAATAATTACTGCATACATGTGGTCTACACATTCTAAAATTTAAGCGTTTAAATCCTGTATACTGGTTATGTTTTTAAGATTATTCTGACGCACCGTGCATATGCAGTGTTGTGTTAACGTATGGAACCTATTTTTGAATGTAAATGAAGTAAGTTTTGCGTATGCAAAATGTAAATTCGTGTAAGCCATACGCCACTGGAATTTTAATAAACCATCATGTGTCATATATGAGAGTATTTGAATGTTGTAGAAAGATTTTCAAGTTGACAGTACAAAATTTTATTGAAAAATAATGTTTTGGTAAAACCCCTAATGAGACGGCATTGGTAAGGGCTACCGAAGTCCCACTGGTCTTTTTCTACTGTGCACTAGAGAATTAGGATAGAGAATAGTTATAAACACGTGAGTGAGTGAATTTATGATATGTTGTTATTGTATTAACGTGGAGGAAGGAATATGTATGTATATTTTTGCTTGTATAAATGTCATAACATCGCGCAATAATGAAAATTGAATGCGTGTGTTCAAAAGTAAATCGTCATGGAATTTGTTAAATTGTGCGGAAAGAGAAATCGCCTCCATGAAAAATTTTCATAGAAAGTCGAGCCAAGTTTTGGATAGAGAGTGAATTTGAGTATGAAAAATGGTTTTTCCGAAGAGTTGTGAGTATATTTGTGAAGAAATTCAAGATGACTACTTTCTTCTCGTACCTTTTGCGTCCTGTTTCCTTTTCAGGATTTCCACTCGGCAAAGAGCGGCAACGGATTCTCGTTTGTGATAGGTTTATAGTGGTTTTGGAGCGAAAACGTTGTGAGGTTTTGACAATATGGTGGACGGAAGGTATTTAAGCAAGAGCCTGTTAAAGCATAAGGAAGTCGCTCGGCTAAGGATCTCAATTAAAGAGGAATCGCTCGTAAAATTTTTAAGAAACCTTAGAACGGCCAGTGCTGGTTTTTGTTTGTAAACATTTAGTACTTCAGAACATATAAGTTTACTGCAAAAACCCGTATTGGGGATGAAGTATTTAAACATTACGAATAAAGGGATTTATTGTGAATTGAAAGGAAATACTGGTGTTTTTCTTTCAAGAATTTTAAAAGTGTTAAGGCAGTTTTAAAAGGAAAACCGCAAATATTAAGTTAAAGTGTGCAGTATTGATGTGCTCGATCTAACAAATATATCTAAAGTAACCCATTAAGTAACAAAAATAAAGGTGTGTCGATTAAGCTAAATTGTAGAGGCCATTATTGTCATTGATTGTAGTACATATGCAATCGTTAGTAGTACAAAATCGAGTATATAAAAGACATCCAATAATTTCAATATTCAAGTGGAACAACATATTTCTTGTGACACATTTACGCTGAATGGCAAACAATAAATCAGCTCGCCCATTTATTATATGCGTTGTAGGCGCGAGTGAAAAACAGACAATTATGTTCGCGAGTGGTACAGCGACCAAATTACCTAGATATAATGGCTGTTTTCTGTTTTATTTTTGTGATAAGTGTGGGTGCATATTAAAGGATTACTTGCAGCAAAACACCCCCTATGTACTTCACGTTACAGCGGACAAACGATTACCTAATGTAATTGTAAGAATAATTATAGATCTTCAAAGGGTAGAAGTGTGATTATCTTTAGAGTTATTATTGTTCGTTTAGTTAAATTTTATACGAATAATGAGGATAATCAAATTTTATCTGCTTTGATGTATTTAGAATATAAGGTTTGGGGATTTTAATTCATAAGAATTAGTTTTCTTCTCGAAGCAATGTTTGTATATATATATATATATATATATATATATATATATATATATATATATATGTGTGTGTGTGTGTGTGTGTGTGTGTGTGTGTTTCAATTACGGTATCTGCAACTACTGGTGCAGATGAGGGATAAACATCTAGCGCAGAGGAAGGGTGTAAAATGGGAGACCGGTGACGCGACGCGAATAAAAAAACTTTCGCACGCAATTCATATGAAAAGTGTAGTCGTACCCGGTTTCAGACATGCAAAATTTAAATGTTGTATTTTATAGCCCAAATGCTGGAAATTGGAAGATGATTCTATGTCTCAAAAACTGGAAAAGATACCAAAGTTGAATAATTAATTTCTTTGTTTAGGTACCATCTACATTGGTGTACAGTTTAAAAAAATTCAACCGGGAAATAAGGGAGTCATTGGAAAATGAGCGATGTGGACTTGCGGGTACAATTAAATAAAAAGAAACGATCTCACAGCCCCATAACTATACCAAATCAAGAGTTTGTGAAGGAAGTAGTATCCGTTTTAATGCTGTAAACGGTTTGCGCTTCAAGTTCGATCGCGTACGTTGGAAAGCGAAGAAAAATCCCACATGGAATTAAAACATTTTGAAAAGGTAAACTTTTACCATTATTACACATGTTTAAAATATTTTTTTTGTGTTTTTAATGGTGTATTTTTGTATTTATCTTTACACAAATGTATACGTTTCGATAACACAGTTATCGTGATCAGTAGTAATAAAATCTTTTTGAGTTGTATAAGATGTTACAACAAATTTATGAAATATGAAAAATGAAAACGCAAACATAAGCCTGATATTAATTTAACAGTTAGAGAAACGTAAAGAGCCAGCTATGGAATACAATTTTAGTAAACAATAACTAGATACCTAACAAATTAAATATTTCTAACTGCCTTGGAGATGACAAATCAGAACAAAGTGTAAAGTTGTGAAAAACCTTAATTTGAAATTGATAAAAGCATTCATAAGAGGAAACTTGACATTAATTAAAAATTCAGTCAAATCTAACAAAGAAATAGCTTTTTTAATAATTGTAAGTGTTATTTTACAGTAAAATCACAATGTAAGTACGTTTAATGTAATTTTTAATTTTAATTTTAATTTCAACTACACGTGTTAAATTATAGTGCTGTGGTAATTGGGAAAGCATTTACTTCAACGTCTAGGAAAAAACACACCTAGACACACCAAAAGCCAAAATTAAAGTTAAAATGTACCATTAGGTCTTTTGTAATTATAAGATGCCAAAACTTAAGCGGAGATTTTCTTCTATTGAAATTATTAGGATGTTTGTATTTCTGAACAGCTTCCGAACGTAATAATGAGTGTGTCTTGACAATATTTTCATATTATGAAATTGACTCTCATTATTTAAATTATTTAAGGCGTGCAGATTTCTGTATTTGACCTAATCTACAAAATATTATATGTTCCTTACGTCTTATATTAAAGCTACGTTTTGAGGTCCCAATGACTTGGCAACCGCGCAAGTCTTTAAGAAAACGTTGACTGTTGTCGTCCTGAAGTTGAATAACATGTCCGGTCTTTTTACGTTTTCTTCGGCTTTTGTATTTTCTCTATTATCGTAACTGATACCTTGATACCACACTGCTGTGGACAAATCGTCTTAACTTTCTTGCATGACTAACTATACATTGAATTCTCGAGCGGGCGGAAACCTGCAGCGCTTTATCTGGGGACTTTCATTGAATTTTTTTAGCTAGTTTTTGTGCTCTTATAAACACTGTCCACGAAAGCTCTTACAGTGGTGAATAGTAGATTATTCGCTTAAGTAACGGATATAGGCCTTGGAAAGGGGTTTTGTGTTAGAGTTTAGCTACTAAAAAATACTGCCCAATTTCGGCCTTAACGAATTAATCTTTGGTATCTGTACAAAATATAAAAGTTACGTCACTGTATATAAATGCCTGAAATTGTTTTATAAAGTCGGGGAATTGGTTTAAAAATGGTAAAAATGTATAGGGGAGAAGGGGGCAGGTCCGGACATGGGGCACTTCCGGACAATTCAAATTTACCGCCAATAAATAATACTAGGATTGCCAATCCCTGGCAATCACATTTGTGCACCGTTTAAAATAGTGAACAGCAGGTCATGTGCCGTAAAAGTGAAAATTAAAAACGTTATATGCCAAAGTGTTGAATACTGACTTTTGATATAAGGTTGACGTGTGTAGTAGTAAGGTCCTGCACTCGAAGTTTTGAAACTCAGGTAAGAATTAATAGTTTCACTAGAAAGAGGGCTGATTTTCATGTACCTAACCTCACAAAACTTTAACGGTTCCACGTGTATGTAGATGCTGTAGGAGTAAAACGCAATTATGTGCAACTGGGGCAGGTCCGGACAATTGATGTGGGGCAGGTTCGGACACTGTCCGAAACTGCCCCAGCTACACTTTCTGAAAGTATCCCATTGACTCTTGCAGTTTGTTGCTTCATTTGTTTATGACTTTGAGTAACACCTGATGACGATCGCTATAAATACTTCTTTTTAGTTTGCAGGATGGTGCGAACATACAAAAAAAAACGTCCCATCCGACCAGAAATTCCGAGCAACGTCTTGAAAAATGCAGTACGAAATGTTATCAGCAAGACTATGTCTTTAAGAGCTGCTGCTATTACATTTAATATACCAAAATCTACTCTGTTCGATAGTGTCGTCAAAGCTAAAAATAGTCGGAACGATAATGCCAGTGATTCAGGCAATGAGGGCGACGATGCAACAGAAGAGACCAGTATATCAAAATATGCCACACGGCAAGTTTTTTCGCAAAATGAAGAAGTTGAGTTGGAGTTGTATCTGAAACAGTCTTCAAAAATATGTTACGGTTTGACATATAAACTCTGCCGTGAGTTGGCTTTTGAATACGCTATTAAGTTGAATAAGAAATTTCCGAAAAATTGGGAGATTAACAAAAAAGCAGGCATTGACTGGATGCAATCTTTCATGAAACGTCATCCAAGGCTTTCTAACCGCAAACCCGAAAACACCAGCATAGCAAGAGCTTCAGCTTTTAACAGAGTTAATGTGGAAGAATTCTTCAATAATTATACGGAAGTGCAGGCTAAATATAATTTTTCACCTAACCGCATATGGAATATAGACGAAACGGGTGTTACAACAGTTCTTCAAGCACCCAGGGTTATAGCAGAAAGAGGTTCTAAAGCAGTAGGACAGTGTGCATCTGCCGAACGGGGATCTCTAGTCACAATGTGCGGAATAATTTCAGCTGCTGGTGGCTCAATTCCACCTCTTTACATCTTCCCTCGTATAAGAATGAAGGATCAGTTTTTGTACGGCGCTGTTCCAGGAGCCGTTGGATTTGCTGAGAAATCTGGATGGATGTCTGCAAATATTTTTATAAAATTATTGGAGCATATAAAAAATCATACGAATTGCAACCCCTTGAATAAGATTCTGATTATGATGGATAATCACGAGACACACGTCTCTTTAAAAGCTATTTTATATGCAAGAGAGCACGGGATTGTATTGCTGTCTTTCCCTCCGCATTGCACACATATGATTCAACCCCTGGACAAAGCAGTGTTTGCTCCCTTTAAATCCAAGTGTAAGGCATCTTTTAACGATTTCATACTGTCAAACCCTGGTAAACCGATTACCATTTATGATGTTGCTAAATTGACAGCTCTGCCATATCTGCAAACCTTCACTCCTTGTAACATAATTAGTAGTTTCAAGAACACTGGGTTATGGCCTATTAACTCATTAATATATACAGACGATGATTTCTGCGCCTCGTTCGCTACAGATCGTCCTGTCATTGAAAACGGCGATGTTTTCTCTTCTACAAACATTATTGATACAAACATTATTGTTACTTCCAATTTTGATAATGAAGTGCAAAGTTCACCTGAAAGTCACGGTGTAGAAGCAATGGTGAGAGATATTTTGAAACAAACTATAGATGAAGCTACTAAACCCAAGATTAAAATACTATCTATTTTAACTGTTGTAAAACCATGCGATGTAAAGCCATTACCTAATGCTTGCCCCAGAAAAACCAAGAGAAAGTCTACAGTAGGAAAATCAAGAGTCTACACCAGCACACCTGAAAAGAACCAAATTGAAGAATTGGAAAGAATAAGACAGTCAAAGTTGAAAAAAACTAATACCAAGAGAAAATTGGTAGCAAAAATTACATCAAAGAAAACGCAAAATGGTGAACACACAGTAAGTTCAAAGAGAAAATACAAGAAGACTAAAGTGGTTCTAGATGATATCTCATCGTCAGATTCTGACATAGACTTGCCGTTAAATGTCACAGCCGCTAAGTTTAAAAACAATTTGTCTGATTCTGATATCGACTTAGATTTTGAAGATGATAATGGCCAGATTCATGAACTTTTAGATGATGAAAAAATCTTAAAGGATGACTATGTGTTGGTGAAGTTTGTAACAAAAAAACGAATCCTACACTATGTTGGAAAAGTAGTTGAAGAATTAGAAAATGAAGAATTTCAGGTAAAATTTTTAAAGAAGTGTACGCAAGGATTTATATTTCCACAGATTGAAGACATTTCCAGTATTGAAAGAAAGGATGTTGTGTCAAAGTTGCCCAAACCCTCGACAACAGCAGGAACATCCAGAATGGCATCTTACCTTCAATTTAATACCAGTTTTTTTAGTTACGACATTCAGTAATGTTATAAATTCTTTTTTGTATTATTTCCTGCCTAATACAATTTGTTAAAGAAAGCAGTTCTTAAAAATTAAACTTGTCCGAAACTGCCCGGTCATGTCCGAAAGTGCCACCAGGGCAGTTCCGGACAATTTCATAATTTTACAAAAAATTTTTCTGAAAATGATTTAGTACTTTTATTTAGATTTGACAGGAAAACATTAAGTAAACATAACTATATTTACTAAAATTTTTGCAAATCTTTATGTCCAAAATTAATGGATATACAGCCGTTTGAAAATAGCTGTCCGAACCTACCCCCTTCTCCCCTACACTAATGGTTAAATTCAGTACCAAGAGCTACATGATTGACACAAGTTATCAAAGTAAAGCAAGCCAAAAACATAATGACTGGTTTTACTTTATTATATATTATTCCGTTATAAAATTTTATCATTATATCGGTATTATATGGTTAAGATATACGTATTATAGCAAAATATAACATAAGATTGAAATGGCTGTGGTTTAATCTACTTTAATTTAGTTTGATTTATAATAAGTTTATATAATCCTCTTTTTCCTTATAAGCACTACACAAGAGAAATTTAAAAGTACTATAATTTTTCAGTCTTGGTGTGGCGGGTTTTATTGCAAGACTTTAAATCGTAACACACGTTCCAGCGCATAAAGTTTTAAATTTACGTAGGAAATGCAATAGAACTGATAACTTAAAAGTTACGTCAATTTAGTGCATTCTGCTACATTAACAATCTAAAATCTAACAGAAACTATAGTCGCGTACAATGCCATTAGTTAAATGTCATAAAGAGCAGAAAGTAATTGAATGTATGATTTATTCCACTTTGTTTCATATTATTAAAACTTAAATAAGATAAGAGCTTTTTGATTTGAAAATGCTAGAGCTGGATATTTAAAAACACGTTGCTTGTAATATGTTGTTAATTAATCGCAAGGAATAAATTTAACAAAGGTGCAATTAAAATAAATAATTTTCCTTGCTTGAGAGGCAAAATATATTTTGAATAAGCTGGTTTACAGTAGTAATATCAGAATCTATAGTTAAAAGAAATACTTTTTTTATATTTGCTAGTCATGGTATAGAACTTGAAGCCCTAGATTTAAGCCGAAGGCTGGAAAATCCGTAATATATATTATATATTTACTTACATTTTGCTTTTATACTAACGTATCTTTAGAAACGAACAAAAAAGGCATTTCTCCTTTAACTTTAAAACTCAATGTTTCTAAATAACGGAGATAATGAAAACGTAAATCGTTTTTTTTTTGCTAAAAGTGTATATATTTTATTCTCATATACATAATACGTAATACGTAATCGGTTTAAATGTTAACATTTTTTTTTGCGTTCCTCGACGTTTCATGGCCTAAACAACACGAAAAACACATTTTTAGAAGAAAAATGTTTGTGTTTGTGTGTGTGTGTGTGTGTGCGTGCGTGCGTGCGTACGTGCCTGTGTCCGTGTACGTGTCCTGTCCGCGTCCGCATTCGTATCCGTGTCCGTGTCCGTGTCCGTGTCCGTGTCCGTGTCCGTGTCCGTGTCCGTGTCCGTGTCCGTGTCCGTGTCCGTGTCCGTGTCCGTGTCCGTGTCCGTGTCCGTGTCCGTGTCCGTGTCCGTGTCCGTGTCCGTGTCCGTGTCCGTGTCCGTGTCCGTGTCCGTGTCCGTGTCCGTGTCCGTGTCCGTGTCCGTGTCCGTGTCCGTGTCCGTGTCCGTGACCATGTCCGTGTCCGTGTCGGTGTTCGTATCCTTGTCCGTGTATGTGTCCGTGTCCGTGTCCGTGTCCGTGTCCGTGTCCGTGTCCGTGTCCGTGTCCGTGTCCGTGTCCGTGTCCGTGTCCGTGTCCGTGTCCGTGTCCGTGTCCGTGTCCGTGTCCGTGTCCGTGTCCGTGTCCGTGTTCGTGTCCGTATCCGTGTCCGTGTCCTTGTCCGTGTCTGTGTCTGTATTTGTGCTAGAAATTCGTAAATATGGTCTGTACATAAAAGTAAATGCCATATATGGCAGTAATATAATATTTTTGCAGCGATTGCTCAACCAGCAAGTAAGTTAATTAAAAATCACTTTTCAACAAATACTATACATATAAAAAAGTAGTACGGGAAAAGTTTTGATATAAATCATTATTTGAACATTAACTTCTATACAATTTAAATAATATTCTGTTGACAATAATTAGAATAGGTTTAAATTATAGTTTAGAGTAAGTACATCTGACAGTAATTCACACGTTATACTTTTAACTAATTGATTTATTCTTACTTGGAGAGTTTCCTAATTTTAACCTAAAATTGAGAATTGAAATGGATTTTTGTCAATTTGTAGTTTCTACTATATGGTTAGTGGGTTAAGAAGTGCAAAACTGACATTGCTATAAAAATAAGAAAGCGGCTAATTTTTAATTTTGCTTAAGAAGGATTATTTTCACTGTAAATTAGACTTGAATGTCACGTATCGCCTACATGTAGGATTTATTTTTTATTTCTCTGGAATTTGTATGTTGTAATCTGCAACACTAAAATGAGAACGTGTAAGTATGTATATCGCAGTAAAATAAGATTATGTAATTTATAAGCGTGGATAAGTTAAAGTATAATAATAACATTACCACAAATACTATCCTCGCCAGGAAAGTTTACCGCTACGTCATTAATTTATGAATTTAGCTATCCAGTTTGCTTATCCTGTCTTCTCATATAAAACAGTGAATTAAATAAGGATGGTGAACATTCATAGTGCATTTGACGAAATCGGCATACGGTATTAAATAAGCAAATGTAGAAAGAGTAAACCTATAAACGCGAAATCAATTTGATTTATATGCATATAAATTTAATTCTCATTTGACTAATTCGACATAACCTTCAGTTGTTTGTTTATCCCTTGACTGTTTCCTCATTTCCCACATTTACTACTTTTAATCATCATTTATTACACACTTTAAAGAAAATGGGCGTCCCCTGATATCACTACCTGCTGTCCAAGAAGTCAGTATGTCATTAAGTGTTTACATCTTAATTAACTATAATCATGAAATTACAGGGTGTGACAAGCGCCTTGGGTATATCTGAGAAGACGGGGAGAAATATCAAGTCTCGAGCTGCATCTAATCCTGTTTTACAAGGTAAAAATCTACCACGCAAGAAAACAAAATCTGACTATCAACCTGAAACATCCAAAATGGGCTTGAGGAATACGTTATAAAAGTGTGTATGCAAAATGTTTGCCATAGTAATTTATTTATAGAAAAAACATGTCACAGTTGCAAGTTTAAATGCAGAAATTAGTAACAGTCACATAAGTCTTCATCGAGCAATCCAGTATCTAGGATTCAAGTTGAAGAAAGGCTTCAACTGTAGAGCTTCATTTAAAAAAGTTACATCGTAGAAATGCAAATTAAATTTCTTGAACAACACATTAAAAGATCGCTTCACCTAATCGTCGGCAAGTAAGCCCTTTTAAATCATTATAGGCTAATTGTGTGCGACATATTGAAGAAACAATAAAGCAATAGTATAAACGGGAAGAAATATTGAACATCGCAGTTGAAAAACTGATTATTAATATCGGAAACAATTCTGAAAGCTCGGGTGTAGATAGTGACTCCGATTAGAAGTTTAACACTTTTACAACCATGTTTCATAACCTACAATTAGTAATACAAGTGGGTTAGTTAATATTTAATTCAAAAAGTTTCTATTAGTAATGTATTTCGATTATACGTAGGTACAGTATATTTGTAAAATGCTTTTAAAGATGTTAACCATACATTTCCCATAGAAGGTATGTTGCACATTATATGTCATCTTCCATTTAGGCACGTAACTTAACATCCATTTTGTGTAATAATATTAACACAGGCCATCATTACTACTGAATTGGTAACAACAATAAGAAATTATGATTATGAAACGTACTAGCCTTGGCGAGGTGTAAACAGTGCAGATAGTTATTACATACAAACTGTTTAATCTATAAATTGAATTTTCAAATTATCAATTGTATGATTGTTTATCAGCAGCTTACAACACAACCATTCTCCTGTTTTTATAATTGCGCTGCAATTTTTAAATGTTTGCATTTTGTTGAAAATTGCATTGTTTGTAATAGGGCAGCAATGTGTTATAACCTACATAACCTGCAGGCAGCAAAAACAACGTACCAATCACCTGTTAGATTTCAAGGATACTGTTTTGCATTGTTATCGTTACGATAATCACCGCTCTCTAATTTTTACAAAATAAATCGCAATAAATAAGTAATTGTATTTTAGAATCCTGCAGCTTCAAATGCTGCCATCTCAGGGTATATTTTCTAATCAGAATTTATTATAACGAATATAATTATATTATAATTTACTCATGTTTTTGATATTACACTATATGATTATATATGATGACGTACTTGTCAACTTTCCTGGCGAGGATAGTACATACCTTCAACTAGTTTATGTAGAAAAAAAAAAGTTTTATATTGCATTCCATTCCATTGCAACCTATAAAAATACAAGATTTCATGCTCAAACAATAAGAACTTTAACAACTGTTTTAGATTTAATTTGATCGACAGAACTTTTTCTGAAAAATTTTTCATACCAGACACGCGCAACAACCTACCCAAGCCTCTATAATTGAGAGGCGGTATAAAGTAAAGGAAGCATTCATAGTGCAGGTTATCAAGTGCCAGGTTTCGTTCTAGAACTATATCATAACAGTATTAACACCTTTTTGAGTATAATGCAGATTCATCCGAAATATTACAGAAGAAGTTTTTTAAATATTCAGCAGAATTTAGTTCCTAGTAGAATCAAATTCGTATGTAATAATTATAGTAATAATACTAGTGATAGTGAGACTAATAACCATTTTTTTAAATTCTGAACGCATTAATTTGAAACTCATGTGAGTAAAGAACGACCTTTCGTTATCAAAAAATTATTATGATGATGTGTCACGTCGAGCCGTACAGATTTTTTTATTGTTGGAAAATCGTATATTTTAGGAAGAAATTATTTTTTAAAATTAACTCAGACAAGATAACATAGATCTTCTTAAGCGTACTAAAGTAATCTTAACTAGTTATGCTAACTATCTGTTATTTTATATAGACGAAATTTACTTTGACAAAATTATCAAACGTTTTTTAAAGAATTGCCAAAATTATAAGCTGGTATAGATGGAAGAAATCTTCTAATTCCCCTTTTCTATTGTCATCAAAGTTATGTGACTTTAAGGGTGGCTGATTTTGATTTAGCGGGTTAATTTCGTGACATTTTTAAGGTGGACGTGGTTATCAACAAAAGAGCAAGTTTAAAAGCAGCTGTACGTGATTTCAAATAAGAAAGTATATACGGTCGGTGTTAATCTATACGGTAACACTTAGTAGTGTAGTTAAAGTATTGTTGTTTACTGCCAAACCTATTGATGAGAATTGAACACTAAAACGTTGCATGAAGTTGGAAATTGTGTTCTCAATCTTTCCAACCGTTGTGTTAAGAGAAAGCGTCCAGTAATTTAATATTTTTGGCTAGATTTACGGTTTGACAATTAGATTACAAGCCGATTACGAAGTTTAGTTGCTTTTATATCGTCGATTGAATTGAACCAGCAGTGCAGATCTTATTTCAGTAACTGTTTATCATAGCACTAATTTTTTATTACTCATTTATATTTATGAATTATAAAATTATACTTACGATTTTAATCAAGGTGAATCTGCAGACGTTTATGCTATTAATATTAAGCATTTGAAGCAATAGTTGGATTCCTACTAGTTTCATATTCAATAAATGGCTATAATAATACGTCCTATTTTAGAACAGAGAAGAGTAATTCGGTATTTAAAAAGCCGTATATATTATTTGGTAGGAGTACGGTTGCTAATGCTTTTAAATATGCTCCCTTTAAGATTATACCTTCATAAAGACATTTAAGCATTTATGATTTTAGCTACTATTTTCCAAGTTTGGTGTTATCTATTTATTTTGTGTTATTGGTATTAGTTATAAATAGTAGTTTATACGAGGGCGAAACAAATACTTCAGTAATTGACGATTTTGGACTTGTTTTCAAAAAGTACGTTGTAGGTAGCACACTACGAAAATTTGATGAATACATTGAAAACATTCCGATTGAAATTGTTGTCGAAATACCAAAGTCAATTACTGAAGGTTATTATATAATAAGGGTTATTTGAGAATGGTTTGTGTTTCTTTGTTTTGTAAGAAATTTATGTAGGTTTTAACTGAGGGCGGCCCCAACCAGATGTTTAAGTTGCAGGCAGAGAAAACTGCTTTTATCGAAGGGCAAGACAAATCACTAAATATGTTTATAAAAGCGGTTTGGAAATAAACATGTCACTATTATACAAGAAATTACACCGCGGTCAAAGCATGGGTTGTTCAGGGATTGAAATGTGATATTTGAAATACAGGGTTTCTACGGTTGATTGCACATGTTAATTAGAAATAATGTTTCTTTATATAATTAAAGTCAAAAGCGTTCACACGAAATAGTTTTATTGCTTTTGTTAGTTGATATAGAGAATAGTGGGTGAGGGAAGAATAAAAACGGTTTTGTTGGTCTTAGAAGGGGAGTCTGATTAGAATTTTCAAAGCGTGCGGGAGTAGATTTGAGATCGATTCGGTGTTTGTTTAATTAAATCTTCTTTTCGTCGTTTTGTGTTAATCGATAAATCCGAGTATTTAAACATTTGTGCTGGTGAAAGCTTAAAAGGATAACCGGCATTGATAATGTAAGTAAAAGAAAAGATTTTACGGTTTGTGAAATTACACATTTAAATTGTTCAAGCCAAACTGAGACCCGGACCTGCAAAACTGTTGTGTTTATTGAAATTACACGCTAGCGTAGCGAAGCACGCTCTCTTTTCTCTCTTTATGTGTTCTATTTTGTGTATTGATAATTCCAACCTGTATTTATAATGATAAAACCACAAACGATCATAGGTATAAAATCAGAAAAGCTGATCCTAATGATCTATATCTATACAAACGTCCCTTTTGTTACCGTTATATGCCTATATGTCTATATTTTTGTGTTTTGTTTTATGCCTAAGAGGAATTGAGAGCGTTATTATCTTGCATTTGTAATAATACGTACTAATCATGTGGGTGCATCGGTGTTGCAGGACTTTATGTCAGAGGTTATACTGAATGGTTTTTCTGTGTAATCCTTATATCATTCATTGTTACTGTACATGTGTATCATTTATTGTGCTCGTATCCACAATTTTGTATGTGTAACGTACTTGCCCTCTTTCATTTGTGTCTACTTAAATAATCTGTAACCTGTTTAATTTTCTGTTGTTATTTTTTTATGTAGGTTGAATTTGTAATATGTATTACTAGAGTGCTTAATGTATTTTGTTGTTAATAACCGTCCTGATTGGTTAAACCAAAGGGCCACATGATCGGGATTACACTTTTCCTTTTCTTTTTTTAGATTGATTGACGATCTTTTATCGTGGATACGATCACACTGTTTATATTTATTGCCTTTATGTGTAGTTATTGAAATTGCCTTGCATTTTATTTTGGGGATATTTAAATGTTGTAAGGTACGCCTTTTAACTTGATTTAATGATGTCCTTTGTTTTTTTGTGTTCTGTTTATGTCCGGTTGTCCCACACCCTGTATAATGCTTTATATGTAATTATTTAACTAAAAGCAGACAGGAATTGGTTCCAAAAGGGATCCCCTGTTTGTTATTTATTACTTGTTTATTTTTGCTTTAATTTGAATACCATTTATAGACCTGATTTTATGTTTATTTGTGACTAAACGTCGTTTTTGGCAATGTGATAGACTTTGTACGCCTTTAATACCGTTAGAGTAGTGTTGATACATCTTTAATCCTTTGATTGCTTTGATTACGTGTGTTATCTGATCTTTGTTTTTCTTTGTGTGATTATTATCGGAATAAAGGGAGTTTTCTTGGTGATTCTTTTTCTCCCGATGTAAATAGGATGACGAGCGAATCACCAGGTAGCGCAACTCGTTTATCTCAATTACAGTTTTGTTTCATTTAATTACCTGCCACCTTATGCAACAAATTAACCTTATCCGACCCTATCTCCTGCGCATTACACAACGTAGGTTATTTGTCCCTAGACGATCACTGTTTTTTTATCAGGTTAGAATTTTGCGAGTTCTAGATCAGATTTGTAAATCAACTCTGATTATTTAATCACGGCCAGTAAGGAGATCTAAGCTATTAATTGGAGTAAGCCTAACATTAGCCGACGTAGCATCATTCTCAGTGACATCAATTAAGCAATTAATCATAGCATCTTATCAGTCGAATTAAGATGCATCCCTTAGCTATTGTTTTGTCTCTTGAATTTGCATTAGTGCGAACAAGTACAAATTACACGTTTCATGATAGGGTACGTCTGGGTTACGACAACGTAAAACAATCGATTACGTTCAAAGTGAATAATGCCAGCTTTATGTATGAAGTGTTGCTTTACGTACCGAGCAAGGGAATATCTCAATTTTGAGTTTTGTCTTTGGGTTTTGGGTTTTACGTCTTATCTCGAACTCGCCCATCTCCACTGTAGTTAGTCGGTGCCCTACTTACTTTTATTTGCACTTGAAATTAAACAATTTTTTTGAATTACACATAAGGTTTTATTTCTATTGAGAATTATCTTATTTATATTAGTATTGAGTTTATCTGGAATAAAGACATTTTGTGTTTATTTTGTTTGGCGCTGTGTAGGGAGGACTTAAGGGACGACTAATCAAAAGGGTGTGGAATACGCAGTTGGAAATGGGATTTTTCAACGCCCAGGCGGGGTGTGCATTTCTAACTCCCATTGGTGATGTAGGTATCCTTTTTTTGGAGTGATGTGAGTGTGTGGCGGGCGTATTGTTTATGTTGTAATTTTTTCTGTTTGGTGATCGAGAACTACATAGTGAAGATGCCATAGTGTTAGTTTAGTTTTGTTTCACTTAGCTTCGCACCACATTTCGTATATTTTAGTTCAGTTTGTTTTGTTAGAGCTTTGGATTTTGGCAATTACAGTTATGTAGTATTGCATATTTACCGAGTTCCATATATTAGCTTTAAGTTAGTTAGATTAGTTTTTACTTTTGGCTAGGTTAACTTAGTTAAGATGTCTAATTGTGATACTGATTGAAAATGGTTGTTTTACCGATCTTATTTATATTTTTATTTTCGTATGAAGGAGGTCGAAATAAGGAGGCTGGCGCTGGGTGGGAAGTAGTCACGTGGGGCACCGCTTCCAGACCTCCCTGTGTCTATGGGTACTGTGAATAAGCATTCGTAGGTGTAGGTGGTGTGGGTGTTATTTCACCAAACACGGAGCGGAGACTTGATCATTATAAACAGTAAACCGCCTTTGCAGTCACACGAATTTTGTGAGCGACTGCCCTATGGTAAGGAATCGCTTAACGGACAGACCACATCAGAAGGGGTTGCTGCTCACCATGTTTTAGGTTCGATGCCCTATGGATCACTGATGTGTCGTAGTGGCGGTGTTAGGGCGTAGTCGTGTTTGTGTAATTATCATTATCCTAGTGATGAGTTTAGCTTATCCACTCTCCACCACACACCGTTAATGTCCTCCTAATACGTGTGCTTGTGGGTATGTTTTTGTGTGTTTCATGGTTTGAACGAAAGTTATGCAATATTGGTTGTAGCGTTTCAAATAAACTCAGTATTTATGTTTTTTACTCAAAACTGTAATATACAATGACTAATTAGAAACGTTATTCGTATATAAACCTGAATCTTATAAGATAAATTCTAATATTTAATAATGAAGTTATTCCACTGGAAAAGGTTGAAAATAAATTGCAAACGTATTAAAACATTTTGTATGAATATAACAAATCATATATTTAAGACTAGAATAAGCTTATGGATTAACACCTAAACATATTAAATAATTCCAAACGAAGCATAAATTAGTATTTACGTTAACAATAAAATTGAAATCAAATTCACAAATGTAAATGGTAGCGAACCGTTACTGCTAAAACCTTGAAAAATTAATATTAAAATTAATGAATATTGTCTAGGAATAAAAGAATTTAAACAGCGTTTGAAAGACCGTATTTATTTAGTAAAAACTACATACAGATTTCAACGACGACTACTTACGATCAATTAAAAAATTTGATACAAAATTAATTAAAAACTGATATTATAATCAGATTTAATCGGTTAAAAACCTAGTTCATTTATATTAGGATATTTAAGTTTAAAAAAATTATTTGATCAGAAATTCACATTGCTTTTAAGTTATACAGAAATTTATATTAATTTACACATAATGAAGTAAAATTTGAACAAGACCGTCTAAATTTAGAACCTTTTGGGTCACATGACCTGCTTATTGTGGGATTATCGCAGATTGAATATATTACTACGCTTTTCAGACCCTAAAGTTAAAAGTTTTTCGTGATCAATCATTAAATATAAGGTTGTTTAAATCTATTAATAATTGTATACTTAGAAGTGCCTAAAGGTCACATTAAGAGACCTGGCCAAATAATAAATATTGTGTTGTGCATTCTAGTTGGACAAGTGAATGTGTAACAAAAAAGGGTGCTTAACTCATCGACCTTCAAGGGAACCAATCCATATAACAATCTATAAGTATTCATAAAATTAAGTCAATAGTGAAATACCATTCTTTATAGTTAATTGAATATAACTGGCAGTTCCGAAGAATTGTTTAAGTAATTAGGTCTAGAACTATAATAAATAAGAAGATAAATTTATGCAAATGCTTAGTGAATTGGAACAGTTTTCAAAATTAAATAGTACAACTGAAATATACTTAAATCTTCCCTTATCTGCACGCGATCACAGTTAAAGAGTTTAAGTGTGTCCATATAACTGCAAAGGAAAGACGGTTAGGCAATAATCAATCAAAGTTCAAGAAGATTGGAACATTATTATACATTACTCTGTTTGGAATATATTATTGCTGGTAGTGACGTGGTGTGTTCAAGAAGAAAATACTAACATTGGATACTTTTATCAACTGAGTAAGAGATTTTACGTTTCTTTAAGTATTCTTGAGACAAGAAAATGATCGCGTGCTGGTATAATTTAAATTTTGATTATAGGTAAATTCTTAATATACTTGATTGAGTAAATCACTGTTGTGAGTGCCAGACCTCAACCATTGAGCTTGTAGATTATAGTTTAATGAGCTAGATTGCAATGCTGATAAGTTTGTAACAACCCATTTTGAGTTGTATTAAAATATACCGTAATTTAGGTCTTTCGTTCATTCAGTTGTAAATATAAGAAAAATTGAAATTATTTTTGCATTATAGCTATGAGGTAGGCAACTTAATTTGCATTTTGGTGTAACTTAAGTGCATATCATCTTAAGGGTATATACTCCCTCTTTAAATTATTTTTGTCTGACTTAATTCCTTGCGCAAATATTTCCGCGCAACGCGTCATCATCTAATTTCAAAACATCCATTTTTTTTTACTTCCTGATGAATGTTGTGTTGTTAGGAAGCTTTTTTTTTGGTTTCCACCTAAATTTTGTGAAAGTGCCATTGATTTAATGGTAAGATATCTTTTAACGCATTATACAAAAAATTAAAATATTTGCTCTTTGCAGGCACTTTCTTTTATTTTTACCTTGATTTACACTTTTATTATAATTACTTTTCCACTTTAATTACATTTTAAGTACGCATTAAATTTTACTGTTGCGTACGCTTTCATTTTATGATTGCAATTCTTATTTGAAAATTTCAAGAAAATGCATTAAACGGATTATTCAATTTCATGAAGATAAATTTAATTAATTTATTTGGGCGTGGTTTACAACGTAAAGCATTATTTCGAGATATTGCGCAATATTGATGCCAAGATGACATCACCTTGGTTCGCAATTCCGCATTTATTTCTGTAATACCAGGGGTTGCCAAGAAGTGTTATATTTAGTGACAGGTATTTATATAAATAATTTAGTAATTTAAGGTTATTACAAATAGTTTTTAAGATATATTTTATATAATTCCAACTTTAAATATTTAATAAACATAGTTTGTATATTTTTTTATATTTTACATTTTGATAAAATTTTTAGTGTAGACCTCGGTTTAGTTATTCCGAGATAATTAAAAAATTAAAAAATAACTTGGCGTCCGAGATCATTTTTGTTATTGTTAAATTGCAGTTTTTTTTTCTATTTATGTTCAGTGGAAGTAACAGCATTAATTCTGGTAATTAAGCAAATCAAAAGATTGAACCACCCTACGTTAATCAACCGACTGAATCAAAGGCATTATTTGTGGTGAGTGGTTTGTATCTCGAGTTAGTTTAACGATTTGTTTTAGGAGAACACTTATTTCTTTATTATATTATTTAAAACACTTTTTATACCTTATACCATTACTATCACACCACTTAATTATAAGTTCTATGTAAGAAATTACATTCTATATGTCTATGACCAGCTAACAAATTTGTTACAATTGTACTTAACGTTTAATTTGAAATTTAGGTAATCAAATTTTACCCTTGTGTTTATTTATTATATTTGTTACAAATTAAGGTAGATACCACCGTTATATTAAGTTGGAAAATAAGTATAATCTAACTTAGGTATCGTGGTAAGGGTGCGTGGGTGGAACATTGTGGGTTTATTAAGGAATATCTGTAAAGTTTGCTGATGGGATGAGGTGGTGTACCCTTAAGGCTACAAACCCAAAATATTTTCACTTGAATGGTACTTAAAACGAATCGTTTACAAAAAATTAAATATCGCTGTGATCACAAAACTTAGAAGGTCATGATTCTGTGATGTTACTAGACATGAAATATACTAGCATAAACCGGATGGTCAATTCTTGTATTTAGAGAAATTACTTGACAATTTAGATAATTTCAATCAATGGTAAATTGATTTTTTTCAAATAGAACAGCCAGTTTTTCATTTTTGCATAAAATTCGGAATTTTCTTTATCTTTCTAACAATATAAAGTTGTCGGTATCTATTTCTGTAGATTTCATTTAATCTCACCATTTCTGATTAGTGTGCCGGATTTTTCAATTTTCAGTTTCTATGAGTAACAGCAGGCTGTGGAAGACAAACCATTTCTGTTACTTTAGCTTTACTTTGACATTAGGTACTAGTTCGAGCTACTATTTCTGGTTACAGCTATTTTTGAGTAGTTAAATTTAACTGATGAAAATGGCAATTTTTTCTCAAAATGGAATGATTGATATGGACTTTGTTCTTGGAGAATGCTCTATAAATCTGTTCCTAGCGAGTCAATTGTACAGACATGATATCCTGACCGGGAGGATCATCCAAGGGAAGAATCACGCAAAAATCTATTTGAAAGATTTAGTGCAAGAGGAAGACTTCATTATCTTGAAAACCCGGAAAAATTAAACCTGCGTCGAACGAAGAGAATCAACTCAATACTTTAACTGCAGTAATAGAAAATTCCCACACGAGTACACGTCAACTCCAAAGAAATTTTCAAGAAGAATAATTAAAAAAAAAACAAATTTCATCCTTATCACATAAGTTTGTACTTGAAGTTCCTCGCTAATACATTCTTTGAATTCGTTGAAGATGTACCGGTCGCTCAAATCAGGGACATGTATTTTCAGCAAGATGGCGCATCTCCACACCGTACCCGTGTAGTAAGTGAACGTATTAATAATGCATTTGTTGAGAAGCGGATAGGAAGGGATGGACTAACATGATGGCCAGCGAGATCTCCAGTTATTTGTCCGTTTGATTTCTTGTTGTTGGGGCACGTCAAGGAAAAAGTGTATGCTGAACCACTAACCACTGAGGAAACATTTTCGCAGCTATCAACGCAATAATGTTAAATAGGGCTAAACATTCTTTTCGTCATAGAATTCAAATTTGCTTAGGACAAGGTGGTAGACATTTTGACATTTATTAAAAAAAATTATTTTTATTTTGTTTTTATTTAGCTCGTAATTTTGTTTTATGTATTTATGTGTTTTTCTACTTAATAAATAATGTTTTATAATGTGAATCATTTTTTGTTTATTTTCCATGGGTTACAAATTAAGAATTGAAAAATACAGCAAATTAAAAGAAATCTACCGAAGATAGATACCAACAAATTGATATCGTTTGAAATGTAAATAATTCCGAATTTGACGCAAAAATGATAAAATGGCCGTTTCATTTGGAAAAATTAAGTTGCCAGTGACTGAAATTTTCTAGATTGACAAAGTAATTTTTCAAAACACAAGAAGAATTCGTCCGATCTACGTTAGTACATTTCATGTCTAATAGCATCGCAGAGTCATGGCCTTCTAGGTTTTGTTATCACAGTGATATTTAATTTTTTTCAGATATTTCCTTCTTGTAAAAATGACGAATTGCGGCGTTTAAGTACCATGAGTGATACATAAAGTCGAACTAGAATTGACCAAGGAATCCAAACATGCAATAATATACAAGGGGTTCCGTTTAAAAAAATGCGACTTTGATATAAATTTCCCTGTATAAACTTGTGATTCTAATGAAAACATTTTAAGTTTGTAGCCTTGAGGGTACCCCACCACATCCCATTAACAAACTTTACAAATATTCCTTAATAAATCTACAATCTTCAACCCACGCACTATTGGCCAACCCTTGATTGTGACAAATATTCATTTTTGGCATGTGATTAATATAAAATTTTCATTACTTCAACTATTTTATCTTAAAGTGACCAAATTTATAATTTAACACTGAAATTTGTCATTGTATCTTAAGCAGAAAATCGTTCGGCACATCAGTTGTCTATGAATTTATATCAATTGAATCAGTTACTTTGATTAATTCAAATTCAGTATTTAAGAGTATTTGTCAGCGGTCGATTTAATAAAATTAGTAAAGCAAAAGGTTAAACACAACTTTATATGAATCGATAGATTTGAATGACAATTTAAGAAACAAATTATAAAACTGATCTTATTAGCAGTAGCATGTAATGATAGATTGAATTTTCTTATTAAATTAAATAGAGATCAATATTCAATTTATATTTAAACCGGTTTACATAAAGTGATACTGACAAACTCGCTCCAAAAATGAAATTGCAGGCATCTTACCTAGATAGGATTAATTTCTGTTAGAAATTCCATAAAAAAAAACTGATATTGGAAATAAGTTTTGTGCTTACAAAAGTAAAATTCAGATTTTTTTTTTTGTTGTTGTTTGTCCAAATTTAAACTATTCAAATTGATTATTGACTATAATTACATTTCAATCAGAGATTAAAGAGTAAGTCTGGGTAACTAATAAATTTTTTGACTTATTCAATACGTTATTAGTTTGTTGCTAAAGTTACATTACTATTTAATTACTTGATTTATTACAATTTGTAGCGTAATATGGTGGCGAAAGATTAAGTAACTCTTTAAGTTTTAACTTCTTTTCTTTCAACGAAGATTAAGATTCATTATAATTTGTCTCTCAACATATCGGCGTAGAGTTGCTGCTTCATTGCAATTTAACACCTAAAGTCAAGTTTTTCCGCTCAATGAGACATCACACATTTCACGTGGTTTGGTCGCGTAACAGTGAATGCCAACTTACTTATGTCTTTCCGCGATAAGCCCTTGTTACATTTCAATTATAACAGACTCTTGAACTCATTGTTATAGGGAAAAGTGGGTACATTCAGCTACCTATGATATTTATTTAAACAGCTCATGTAATTATTAAATATAGTTGAATTTGCTTTAACAGCTCTTTTGGTTGATCTTTTGTGCCTGTTTATTATATAACAGAAAATTCATAAATTATTAATTACACATATTGCAACACTTTTTATTAATTCTTGCAAGTAACTGAATCTACCCCACCAGTGGGGTAGATTCAGCTAGAGGGTGGGGTGCATTCGTCCATATAAAAATAGATGTACAATGTGTCTTAAACTGAATCTCTAACATTCTTAACATTAAGTACAAATAAAGAATAGGAACATATAAAACAACAAAAATAATAATACAGAAATTTAGCGCACATCAAAATCATTAAAATTATAATAAAAAGAAAAGATAGAGGCTCGTCTGGCAGTTGTAGTAGTTTTGTTATTTGTTGACAAAATAGCAACTATTGCACTTTTGTTTACTTCATTTATATCTTCCACTAAAGGAAAAACAAAAGTGCAGGAGCTTCTGTTTTGCCTTCGCAAACACTTTACTCTGTATTTTCTATTTTGCAAATTTCTCAAAACTTGGGCAACATAATAACAATATTTATTATCTTCGCCCTCAAATGAAAACTTAACCAATACGAAGCTTCTCTCTTCAACAATTTGATCAGAAGTTAGTTCAGGTAGCTCACACAGATCTTCAGAACTCTAAATAGAATCTTCATTATCAGATGAATCCACGAGTTTAACAGAAATATCAGATTCACTGGAAGATACATCCTGTAAATTCCTTTTTTGAATTTTTTGTGTACTAAATAGGTTCCTTTTTGTTTCTTGTTTGTTTTTGATTGATTTCTTCCTTTTCTTTTCTAAATCAATATTTTGTTTTATTAGGAATTCTGGTGTATCAGTATATATTCGTGATTTTGATTGGTGTTTCCTTTTCTGCACTTTTCTTTCAGTTGCCTTAGGATAAGGTCTAATGTCTTCCAGTGAAACAGAACGACTAGTAACAGACTTTGACGTTGACGGTACTGGTTGTAAATTTTCTTCTTCCAAGCTAGCAACTTCTGGTAGTTGCTCTAGACTATTGGTCACATCGCTTCCTTTTGAGTCGGACTTATCTGGAGTCATTTGCAAGGCTTGGGATGAGGTATTTACTTGGTTTGCCTCAAGTGGCCGATCAGTTACTGTACTAAGCAAAAAGTCTTCATCTGTGAATATTAACGTGTTAAGGCCAGATGCCAGATTTTTAAAGCCACTTTCAATATCTTTGATTGAAAATGAAGCTGAAAATACTTTGTTAATTAGTTGTGGAATATGCTTAATCGTTATCATTCGTCCTGCGTACGTTAACATCCAATCATTAAAGGCTATTGCAAGAAGAGTCTTAAAAGGGGCAAATACACCTACATCCAGCGGTTGGAGCCGATGGCTATTGTGCGGTGGAAATGATAATATTATTATACCATTTTGTCTACAAAAGGATAGATATCGCTGCAACTAATGTATGACTCTCGTGATTGTCTAGGATGAGTAAAAGTTTTCAAAGGAGCAATTTGTGTGTTCCACAATATGCTTCAAAACCATAAGATACAATTCTCCAGTCATCCAACCAGATTTATTACCTAGTGCAATGCTAGATGTTGGAGTCCCTTCTAGGAAATCAGAAACGTTCCGAATTCGTGGGAACCCAAATACAGGAGGAATGGTTCGCCCGGTTGCACTGATAATTCCAACGACGGTTACCAATTCTCCACGTTCGGCGGAAGTTATCTAGCCAACTTGCTTCTTGCCTTTTGTAGAAACTACTCGTGCTGGTTTCATTACAGTTGTCACGCCAGTCTCGTTTAAATTATAAATTTGTTCCGGTTTAAACTTATATTTTTCTAAAACGTTTGTATAATTATTAAAAAATTCAGCCACTCGGTCTTTATTAAACCCCATTGCTCCATTTAGGCTGGTGTTTTCAGGTTTACGCAACGATAGTTCTCTGTGCCTCATCATAAAACATTTCAGCCAGTCAATACCTGCTATCTGTTTGGATGTCCAATTTTCTGGAACCTTGCAGTCTGGTAATGCTTTGGCAAAATCGTATGCCAACATTCGTACTTGTTTACGTGATAGTCCATAATTCAAGTTGGATGATTTTTGAATATATCGAACTAAGTCTTTCTCCTGGGATGTCGTAAATACTTGCTTGACTGTATACTTATTTGAGTATTGCTTTTCTTCACCATCACTTTCATTTCCTGAATCTCTATCTACAATTGCTAATATTTCATCTGCAGTTTTTTTCTTAAAAGTGTTTTGATTCGCGACTGTATCGTACTTCGTTTCAGATTATATGCTCTAGCTGCTGAATAAAGAGAAAGTGTTCTCTTAGTAAACTGTAGTTTGTAAATAGGTACACAATAATTTCAATATGTTTTTAGCATCTGGGGTAGTTTCGGCTGATGGCCGAATCTACCCTATGTACTATAGCCGAAAGTAACCCTTATCGTGAGATTTGATATTTTACTACACACAATGAAAACCACGAAGTTCGAGGTTATGTTTAATATTTACACTGCGTTTACAAACACTACAAAACTACAGCAAATAATTTTTGTGGCATTGACAGGTATGCAAAAACGAAAATCTTAGCAAAATATTTATAGCTGAAAACCTTACCTTTAATCATTTAAATTAACTATTGTTGTTAGCATTAAAAACGTGCATTAAAGCACTTCACAATGATGAAGTATGTCATTACCAACATTAAGTAAGTAAAATTATGCGATATTTTCAAATAGTTAGCGCCGTTTTTAAAAAGGACGAATGTAAACACCCTGGCCGAATGTACCCACTCTTCCCTATTAAATTTAGTCCAAAGAGATGGTTGCATTCATATAACACAAAGAAATGAAGTACTTGAGAGTAAAATACATTATTTTTGTAAGATACGGCCTAGTTACAATACTATAGATGAACGCTATAGATGAACTACTGAACCTGTAGTAAGTAATTAAAGTAGTTAATCCTGTTTCAGTAATAAGATTTTTTTATTCAAATTCTTATAATTATAATCATTCATTATTTACTATGAATTAACGATAAAAAATCTTCAAAATTAAATATTGTTGAAAAGCTAATTAAATGCAGATTACCCATAAAACGTAAAAGATGATTTATTAACGAAACGTAGACGTAAAACTTCATCAAGCTTGTAATAAGATAGCTAATTTAACGAAAAGTCTACATTAATTACCTGGATAATCTGACAAGTATTTGAATTCTAAAATCAGTTTTTAGCAAAAGACCGTTCATCACTGTCAAATACCTTCCAAAGGTTAATTTATAGTTTCTGCTAGAATTTGGTATATTTCCTTCAAATTGTCACTACTTAACTAACAAAATTTTAGGTGTCGGAGAACTTTTTACGCTGTTACTTCCTATATTTGCGAAATTGTTCCCATTCGCCATATTTTATAAATTAATTTATTTAACTTACAAATATTAACTTACAAATTGAACGGTAACGTGAATTATACGTACATGAAAACACAGTTGTAAATGTTTAACATGTTTGTGATCAAACAAGCATGATGTTTTGGTTTGCTACTTCATCCACGTAATTTACCCTTAAGGCCAACAATTATTTTGTGAATGTATTATTATTATTATTGCTATTATATAGACAGCATAGTCTTGTTACATTTACAGAGAAGTGATTAAGTTTTGTTTTATTCAAAGTATATAAACGCTTAATGTAGGTAGCAAAATGCACATTAATAAGTTTGTAATAACTTATTAATTGAGTGAGTAAATTATATATTTATTTCTTAGTATGGACAGGGTAATTCAAACTCGACGCTTTGGCCTTATTCTGTAAAAATAGGAGAAAGTGATTAAAATGGTCTCAGAGAAATTCATTTTGTGAGCTCGAGAAATTCACTTTGTCACCCATTACCACACTATCTTCGGGGTATAATCACACCTTTATCGGGAAAAACGGAGTCTGTGGTCAAGAATACGCAGCACTTCATGGAAACAATCAGAAAGTTCCAACAAAACCACGAAGAAATACTGGTAAGCTTCGACATTCTGAGCCTATTCACAAATATGCCCATCGATAAGGCACTAACTATCATAATGGACAACATGGAGAAAGATGAAACGTTAGACGAACGCACGCAACTTTCGGCAAACGAAATAATGAAACTTCTGACAATATGCATTAGAACTACATATTTCCAGGTAGAAGACAAATTCTATCAACAGGAGTTTGGGATGGCGATGGGTTCCCCACTATCACCCATAGTGAGCAGTATATGGAAGACTTTGAAGTACAAACGATATACGAGTTCACGGAGAAACTAAGGATGTTTCTTAGATACGTAGACGATACTTTCGTAGTTTGGCAACACGGCATGCATAACCTACATGAATTGCTAGATCATCTAAATAGCCGCGCACCCTCCATAAAATTCGCAATGGAATTGGAGTCGGAACAAAAACTGATATTCCAGGATGTACCTGAGTAATTATTAGGGGCCGGTTCTGGACCAATTCAAGTTCACTATCCCTCTGGTGGTGAGAAATGTAAGCTTTTGGGTCTCTTCAAGGTGAAACTTTTGGCGGGAAATTTGTATATCAAGGGTAAAGGCTAAAAATAGAAATTGCAATGTCATCCTCATATCACAATTCTTAAAAGTCTAAAAATAGAGGGATCAAGGTCAAAGATTATTGACCTGTAGGAGTATTTTATGACATTTCCTAGTTTATAATAAAAGGCTTTCTTTGCGTATGCATGATTCAGTAAAATTTTTATAGGCAAACAGGACGAAAGTAAGTAGGTGACAGAAATATTTTTAAGCAACCTTTTCAAACAAAGAAATCAATTTTTCTCGAAAACGGGCCAGAATTTTCAATGTATCTAACACATATATCAAATTGGGGCAGCTACTCCTAATGTAAAAGCTACCCTTAGTAGGTGATAGAAATATTTTTAAGCAGATTTTTCTCGAAAACGCCCCCCCCCACCCCACCAATATCCTCCGTCGACTTTTCAAACCTATCTAACACATATATCAAATTGGAGCAGCTACCTCTAGTAGGCGATGAAATATTTTTTAAGCAATTTTTCTAAGTTGTCTTTTCAAACAAAAAAATCAAAATTTAAAGCTAAAAATAGAAATTTCAAGGTCATCATCATCATCATGATCATATTACAATTCTTAGAAATCTAAATATAGAGTTTTCAGGGTCAAAGGGTAATGACCTGCAGGGGTATCGTATTACACTTCTTAGAAAGATAAAAATAGAATCAGTTCATGGAAATATGACGAATGACATGTTGTTATGCATGTATGTATGCTAAAAAGTAGATCAAGATCAAATGGTACTTAGGTTTACTAAATTGTGTGAAGGTGAAATAGGTTTCTAAACTAAAAGTAGGACAAGGTGGGTATTTAACAAGTTTAAACATGTTGTGAGGGGTACTCTAACCAAGGACACATTTAGAACAGAATTTAAAGCTAAAAATGGAAATTGCTGGGTCATCGTATTACAATTCTTAGAAATCTAAATATAGAGTTTTCAATGTCAAAGAGTAATGACCTGCAGTTGTGTCACCTTTCTTGGAAATATAAAAATAGAATCAGACTTGGAGGTGGGTGCAAAATATGAAGTGATTGATATGAATACTATCGACACAAAGTATGATAAACATATTATCATTGAAACCGAGGACTTTAAGTGCATACTTCCCTTACGATTTTATGAATACTTCAAAAAAGAAGATCGCATTGAAAAGTTTAAACAATATCTGGCTGAGAAAGACGTGTACATCACCAGCGCCAGAACTGTAGGAAACGCAACTAATTTAACATATCTGCAAAAAAAAAAAATAATAACATATATCTATGTATAATTGTTTTGAAATAAATTATATATTTTTTATTGCAAAAAAATGGCTTTTATTTTTTGATTAAATGAAGAGTACGTACATCATAATGAAGAGAGTTGCTATTGATGAGCCTAAAAAAATGTAGCGTCTAGGTGTCTGCAGGTTTTTATATATTGGTTTAGCTCTTCAAGGTTAAAATTTATTGGTATCATATTACAATTCATACAAATCAATTTTCAAGGTTAAAGTTTATTGCTAAGGTATTAAGAAGGTATCATATTACAGTTCTTATGTTATGCTCTTCAAGGTTCTTAGAAATAGCAAAATAAGCATTCTTAAGCAATGATTCATGAAACTGGCTTTGTGCATGCATAGGTCAAGGTGGGTATTGTCGGACTTTGTGCATGCTCGGTATTGCTCGGGTATCCTCGTCGAGTCTACCCATCTATACAGGTTGAAATTTTATAATCACATATCATTCGCTTCGGCATTATGTTCTTCTAAAAAGTATATACGTAAAAGCACTGTTTTTGCACAGTAAAATCGCTTACGTATTTACTATTGTAATAGTGTGTAAAGATAATCAGAAAATCAGTTCTATTTGTTTAAATGTAACATGTAGAAATACTGCACGATTGCATAGTTACATACAACGCGCTAACCAAGATATGCAGACAAATATAGAAACGTAATGGTTGTTATAATTGATGTGCAAGGATTCAAAACAGCAATAAATATATTTACACCTAAGGAACCACCGATATATAATGGAGAGCAAGTTGCTCATTACGTATTCAAGCCTTCATGTCCATGGCACATATTGGATGATGAATTTCAAAAACAAGCTAACTGGTTAATTCACAACCACCTTTTTATCAAGTATACTTAGTGATTTGACATCAACAACAGATGAGGTGTACGTTAAAGGACGAGAGAAAACCGATTATATTTCATACAGAACACACGTGTCACTGCTTTGGCCGATGTATATCATTTATATGAAAGAATTGTAGTGAAATTCTAATAAATAAAGGATTATTAACTAACATCTATATACATATCTTATTCACATGTATTACCTCAACGCTTTTATGAGTATTTCAAAGAACAACTGGATCACTTTTCCCAAATACAGATAGCTGTAATTCTTAGAAACAAGAAAAATGATTGGGGTTGTTGAGAGAGAGAGAGAGAGAGAGAGAGAGAGAGAGAGAGAGAGAGATAAAGAGAGAGAGAGAGAGATGAATCTTATCATCACTTTGTGTGGATGTCTTTTCATACTTATTCAAAAACTTAAACATACCGTGAACATTAGCACCAGACGTGTATGCAATTCATTTTACACAAATGCTTATCCTTAAATAACATTAATTTGAATGTACACTCATAATACATCAATATATATTTTTGGCCTCCTGAAACGTAAAATTGGCATTACAATCTTGTGAACGTCAAGTGTAACTTCATTTTTATGCACACTATTGTAAAAACACCGCTACCAATGAGGTAAAATGGTCAGTAAATTGTAAGTTTTCAGAAACATAAAAAAAATGTACTAAGTATAAAATAATAAAATATCTTTAAGGAAACTTTACTTTACACCTTTTCTGATGAAATACATGTCCAAAACAACGTTATTTTTACATTTACAATTGTAAGGTACCGCCGTCTCTCGATAACTTAAACAGTGATGACGATAATTGACAGGCTTGTCAGGAGTTAGTAACATTTGACATTTTAGCAATTTATTAATGTTGGTCATGTTTATCGATATCACCAGTTGTTGAATTTACGAGAAAATAATTTGATATTGTTTTATTCAATACTATTAAACGGAAAATTGTTAAGGACATTATTATAAGTTTTTGTTATGAACGAATAAGTTCAAAGGTAAATGTGTAATTAAAAAATTAATTGTTAAGGACCGTTAATTTTTTGTGACATAATTACCAGTGTCTTTTTTTCTGTTTTATAAACAATACCTATACTATAAAAAGTTTCAATTTATGTGGTTTAATAGAAATATCCCTATTTTATTAATTAATTAAGACAAACTCAATTTTAGTATAGCCAAAATTTGGAACGTTTATGCAGTGAGTTGACTGCAGCCAACAACAATTTGTTATTTGTTCGGCAGAACATTGTAAACACCGAAAATGTGAATAGTATAAACTTTGATACAGTCAGCTCAAAAACAACAGGCAGAAACAGCTCCGTTTTCCGAAAACAGCTCAAAAACAGGCTAAAACCGGTACCCGTTTCCCAAAAACAGGTAGACCTTTCCCAAAAGCGGTAATTGTTTCCCATAGAAAAGCTCAACGGAGCAGACTGAAAACAGTTTAAGTTTTTACTACAGTTAAAAAAGAAATGTGAGTGATAATTCAATTTGCGCTAGAAAAGTGAAATGATCTACGTAAGGGAAAAAATTGAAAACATCTGGTAGGCTGACTTACTAATGTACTCATGTATGAATTTCTACATCAAAGTAAAGCTGTCATTTTTTGCAAATTTTAAGTGCATGTTGCCTTACAAATTTATTTATTGTAAAATATCATGCATATAAGGAAGATGTGAAAGTATAGTAGAGTTAAAAGTGAAAAACAGCTTGTGTTAAACAAAACAGTTCCCAAAAGCATGTAAATCTGAAAACCTTACGCCATGTATTTATGCAATACAAATGACACAGTTGCGTTCATACGTTTGCAAATCCCATTTCAAATGTGCATTGGTGACTAAGATAAATATACCCAGATCCCAGCCACCCCACTCCTATCCTCACCACTATGATGTCACGTTCTCAGCATATATCCGTAACTTTAGCGGTTTCTAAGATATTTCCATTTTTAAGTATTTATTACTAACTGCTTCGGCAGGTTAACACCCTATATCTCGAAAACAAAACAACATTGGACTTACGGTTATATAAACGGTTTGTGTTAAAATGATTAGATCTTTCATTTCCATGTATTCTTCCCGAAACACTGATTTTCACGTTTTGACAGTTACCAAATACTATACGGTTCACAGAAGTCCCCTCCCCCCCCCCTACAATATTTTCTGAACCGTTTAAGAAAAAAATTTGAAATTTGCCACACAACAATTATACTAAAAGTAGTATGTTTTGTTGAATTTTTCATGTCAGTCCAATATTGTGGCTGGGCGCCATATTAAATTTTTTTTAATGGAAATGTGGGTTGTGCGGTACATCAAATGAAAACCCTTAACGAATAATAACTAATCCCCAAGTTTCACTTTTTTAATATTGCCGAAAACAAAATGGCGGCGGGTTAAAGTTTAAACGCTCGGTTCATGATTTTCTTGAATTTTTTAAAATAAAAAAAAAGAAAATCTTTATTTTAAAATTGTTATTATTAATATTAAGTATTATTATAGTGCGAATTCAAACATAAAAATATGCCAATGGCAACACTCATAGTCATAAAACACTAGAAATAGTAGGTATGGAAATTAATTTTCATTTTTTTTTAAGAGAAGTCAACGTTTGTTTCAACCACTCGAGGGAAAATTTCAAAAGTTCTAACCACAAATGTCACAAAACAAAGGTTTGATGCAAAACCTGCATTAAACGAAAAAAGACATTTGTGGACACTGATCTACTTTTTAATTTATGAGGTGTTCAAAGTGATTACCGCCTACTAATAAATAGGCAATGGTAAAATCTAGCATTAATTTCTGTTCGCACATTACGGAGCGTATCCAAGTTAATGTTTTGGCAAATGTTGGCAATCCTTTCTCGTAATTCCGAGATCGATTCGACTTCTGTGGAACACACCTTTTGTTTTAGATAACCCCATAAGAAAAAGTCTAATGGTGATAAGTCAGGGGATCGAGCAGGCCACTCGATTGGACCTCGGCGTCCTATCCAACGATCGTGGTACACTTGGTCTAGATATTCCCTTACTGGTCTGCAATAGTGGACAGGAGCACCACCTTGTTGAAAAACTACATCCATATCAAATTCATGAAGGTTATCTTCTGCTATTTGAACAATCATTGGATCGATCGTAGTTTCCAGCATATTTAAGTATATCTGACCTGTTAGATTTTCGTCAATAAACAAGGGACCTACAATGTGGTTTCCCTGTATTCCAGCCCAAACGTTTATTTTTTGGGGGTATTGGGTGCGACTTTCCCGGAATACATGCGTATTCGTATCACTCCAATACCGAACTTTCTGTCTATGACCATTTCCATTCAAGAAAAAAGTACACTCGTCACTAAAACAAATATTCTACAGGTAAGTTGGGTGCCTTTCTAAGTTGGCGGTCATTATTTCGCAAAATTGTACTCTTCTGTCAGGATCATCTTCGGTCAATTGATGCAACATTTGAATTTTATAAGGATGGAATTTATTTTTTCTCAATACCCTTTTCACTGTCGCTGAAGGTACACCAAAACTTTCCACAAGAGTTCGCGTAGATGTTGTGGGATTTACAACCATTTCAGCAATTATGTCAACTTGTGTGTCTTCAGGAATGCGCCAGGAGGTTTTTCATTATTTATAGAACCAGTCCTATAAAATTTATAAATTTATTTACCGAGGTGACTGGATTGAAAATTTCATTTTTGACAAAAATTACATTTGCAAAGTAATAGTATAGGAGCTGTGGTCACTTTTTGTTTGCTTTTTACTGGCCGTTTAAACTTTAATCCGCCGCCATTTTGTTTTTGGCAATATTAAAAAAGTGAAACTTGGGGATTAGTTAGTATTCGTTAAGGGCTTTCTTTTGATGTACCGCACAACCACTATTTCCATTAAAAAAAAATTCAATATGCGCCCAGTCGCCATATTGGGCTTTACTGACATAACAAATTGACCAAAACATACTATTTATAATAGTATAATTTTTGTGTGGTAAATTTCAAAATTTTTTCTTAAACGGTTCAGAAAATATTGAAGGGGAGGTACTTCTGTGAGCCGCACTGTATAATAAAATTAACCTTCCTAATCAGTTGGTAATAAACACCTAAAAATGACTATATCTTAGAAACATAATATAAAGTTATCGATTTAGACAAAGTATACCTTTTTTACCTGAAAAACAGGTTTCGTATTTTAATAAAAAATCCAATTTACTCCATTAGCGTAGAAATTACTCTACCCCTTGCGTTCTACGCCACTATATATAATAAAACGTATTAATAAGCTAAAACCAATATATTTTATATCTCTATTTATTATACCAAGAATCAGAAAAATATCTTTTTCTGTGGAACTTCGACACCGTGTGTCTTTGTTATTATCAATATTTTATTAAAGCAAGTTTTAAGGCCGAGAATTTTACATTTCACTTTGGATCATTTCTTACGGTCCACCCCGTTGATTAAATTAATATTAGAGGTCTTAACCATTCGAAAAGCAACCTACTTTATGTACAGGTTCCAACTACTGCGTCTGCAACGAGTACAGTTCGTGATGATCATTAAATAGTTCCATTTTTCTTTTCCATTTTTTTTTAAAGAACTAAGATGTGTATACGCTGTTTCTTGGGATGATTTAGGATTATATATGTAATAAAGTGTTTCTTCTTCGTAAAACACTCTTGGAATGGTCTCTTTTACTGTACTTTTTATGCATACCAATAAATCTATAAATGTTACCATAATTGAGTGAAATTCAACGAAGATTCCTTTCTACCGCTTCGGGAGACTTTATCCAACTGCCTCTTGAACTTACTAATGGATTTGAAATCAACTTGCAGAAGAAATAATCGATGGCTCTGTGGAAAATCAGATAATACTTCTCAAGCAGTGTGTAATGGATGAAAATTACAATTTAGTCATATTACGCTTGTCAGAATTCTAATCTCTGCTTTCATACATTAGAATAAAACTTTCTTTCTTAACGTCATAAATGAAACTGAAATGTGTAAATCCATTTATCAAGTGATTTTCTATGTCCAAGGGTTTGGTTATAATCCTAAGAGGTCTCGTCATAATTAAAATCTCCAACATCTGGATATGTCCCAGAAAAGTTTCAAGCTAACGTATGTTAGGCGGTTTTTAGATTTTAGTATTAGTTATTTATTCAGATTCTTGCCCTACAAAGTTTACCAAGTAGTGAAAGAAATAAACAATTGAATGAGGACCGTATGTCAGAAAAAATGTTTTAAGGAATCTATAGTCAAACCTTTTTACTACTAGTTCTTGCATAGTAAAAATCAGTAGCCAGCCAAGCGTTACACTTTTTTTCAGACAAATACACCATTTACTTTGATTAAATAAATAAGTTATGTATAATTTATTTTTTGTATGGCATATGTCGTATTCCTTTAGTTCGAGGGAACATAAGATAAATGTAAACACAAAAAATTGTAATAAAACCCTGTAATCTTAGTTGAAAATGTATTCTTTTCATAATATATTACTCTGAGGCCGCAATATTATCATAGGAATCGTACATTTAAAGTGACTTATAGAAGATATAAAAACATATATCTTAAATGAAACTTGTAACTGACGTTTCATTAGTGTATATCTGAAGGTATACTGGTTCACCTCTCTTCTAGAATTTTCAATTCAAAGTGTGTTAAACTCTATATTGGTTATTAGATTTATTGCACCTATATGGATAAAGTGAATTTGTTACTAAGCTTTCATGATGATTTTATTGGCAACACTACTTTATTCTGCGTGCATTTTAATTCCCCTCCACCTTGTTTTACACTTCAGAATACATTTATGTATGTCACAATTAACCCTGTTAACTGACATAACGATCACATTTCCTAATGTGCACTTTCAATCGTCTGAATAGAAGAGTGAGGACTTTTACACTTACTACAATAAGACAGACATATTTAAAAACAGAAAAATAAACATAACAAGAATAGGTCAAAAGAACTTAGCTTTCTTTGTGTTCAGAGGCGAGAACGCCATGACAAGACTACCGCGCGAAAGGTTTCGTCATTGTTGTTACTTATCAGGAGCGGGTACACCTGTCACGGAAGGTTAGGTCATTTAATGCCTGCTTAAGTACACAAAACGCCTGCGTAAATTTGTAATTAAATACGAAGAATTATCCCGTTTAGACACTATAAAGCAAACGCCACGTAGTACATTCTCGGCCACACCGTGCGAACACTCTATAGGGACGCAACCTCCGCACATGCGCCCTGTATAGCTTTTAATACCATCCCCTGGACGCTAGTCAACCGCAGACACGTATCTTAATAGTCGGTTTCTTTTCAGGTGCCATTTTCAAACCCTTGATTACGTATTTATGGTCCCCGCCCCGTAATTAACGCCCTTTTGGTAGTATTAAGAAATTTTTTCTGGAAGTCCAGTCCTGGAAGACTATCTGATTGATCGTGCGAACAAATTTTTGATTACAACTCAATTTTACGCCCTGAATGAATGCATACACGCAAACACGCATGTTTGCGTGTATCCATGATTGCGTGTCTGTGTCTGTCTGTGTCTGTGCCTGTGCCTGTGCCTGTGCCTGTGCCTGTGCCTGTGCCTGTGCCTGTGCCTGTGCCTGTGCCTGTGCCTGTGCCTTGCCTGTGTCTGTGCCTGTGCCTGTGCCTGTGCCTGTGCCTGTGCCTGTGCCTGTGCCTGTGCCTGTGCCTGTGCCTGTGCCTGTGCCTGTGCCTGTGCCTGTGCCTGTGCCTGTGCCTGTGCCTGTGCCTGTGCCTGTGCCTCTGCCTCTGCCTCTGCCTGTGCCTGTGCCTGTGCCTGTGCCTGTGCCTGTGCCTGTGCCTGTGCCTGTGCCTGTGCCTGTGCCTGTGCCTGTGCCTGTGCCTGTGCCTGTGCCTGTGCCTGTGCCTGTGCCTGTGCCTGTGCCTGTGCCTGTGCCTGTGCCTGCGCCTGCGCCTGCGCCTGCGCCTGTGCATGTGCCTGTGCCTGTGCCTGCGTCTGCGTCTGCGTCTGCGTCTGCGTCTGCGTCTGCGTCTGCGTCTGCGTCTGCGTCTGCGTCTGCGTCTGCGTCTGCGTCTGCGCCTGCGTCTGCGTCTGCGGCTCGTCTGCGTCTGCGTCTGGGTCTGCGTCTGCATCTGCGTCTGCGTCTGTGTCTGTGTCTGTGTCTGTGTCTGTGTCTGTGTCTGTGTCTGTCTGTGTCTGTGTCTGTGTCTGTGTCTGTCTGTGTCTGTGTCTGTGTCTGTGTCTGTGCCCGTGTCCGTGTCCGTGTCCGTGTCCGTGTCCGTGTCCGTGTCCGTGTCCGTGTCCGTGTCCGTGTCCGGGTCCGTGTCCGTGTCCGTGTCCGTGTCCATGTCCGTGTCTCTGTCTCTGTCTCTGTCTGTGTCTGTGTCTGTGTCTGTGTCTGTGTCTGTGTCTGTGTCTGTCTGTGTCTGTGTCTGTGTCTGTGTCCGTGTCCGTGTCCGTGTCTGTGTCTGTGTCTGTGTCTGTGTCTGTGTCTGTGTCTGTGTCTATGTCTGTGTCTGTATCTGTGTCCGTGTCCGTGTCCGTGCCCGTGTCTGTGTCTGTGTCTGTCTGTGTCTGTGTCCGTGTGTGTCTGTGTCTGTGTCTGTATCTGTGTCCGTGTCCGTGTCCGTCTCTGTGTCTGTGTCTGTGTCTGTGTCTGTGTCTGTGTCTGTGTCTGTGTCTGTGTCTGTGTCTGTGTCTGTGTCTGTCTGTGTCTGTGTCTGTGTCTGTGTCTGTGTCTGTGTCTGTGTCTGTGTCTGTGTCTGTGTGTGTCTGTGTCTGTGTCTGTGTCTGTGTCTGTGTCTGTGTCTGTGTCTGTGTCTGTGTCTGTGTCTGTGTCTGTGTCTGTGTCTGTGTCTGTGTCTGTGTCTGTGTCTGTGTCTGTGTCTGTGTCTGTGTCTGTGTCTGTCTGTCTGTGTCTGTGTCTGTGTCTGTGTCTGTGTCTGTGTCTGTGTCTGTGTCTGTGTCTGTCTGTGTCTGTGTCTGTGTCTGTGTCTGTGTCCGTGTCCGTGTCTGTGTCTGTGTCTGTGTTTGTGTCTGTGTCTGTGTCTATGTCTGTGTCTGTATCTGTGTCCGTGTCCGTGTCCGTGCCCGTGTCTGTGTCTGTGTCTGTCTGTGTCTGTGTCGGTATCTGTGTCTGTGTCTGTGTGTGTGTCTGTGTCTGTGTCTGTATCTGTGTCCGTGTCCGTCTCTGTGTCTGTGTCTGTGTCTGTGTCTGTGTCTGTGTCTGTGTCTGTGTTCGTGTCTGTGCTGTGTGTCTGTGTCTGTGTCTGTGTCTGTGTCTGTGTCTGTGTCTGTGTCTGTGTCTGTGTCTGTGTCGTGTCTGTCTGTGTCTGTGTCTGTGTCTGTGTCTGTGTCTGTGTCTGTGTCTGTGTCTGTGTCTGTGTCTGTGTCTGTGCTCTGTGCCTGTGCCTGTGCCTGTGCCTGTGCCTGGCCTGGCCTGCGCTGCGTCTGCGTCTGCGTCTGCGTCTGTCTGCGTCTGCGTCTGCGTCTGCGTCTGCGTCTGTCTGCGTCTGCGTGTCTGCGTCTGCGTCTGAGTCTGCGCCTGTCTGTGTCTGTGTCTGTGTCGTGTCTGTGTCTGTGTCTGTGTCTGTGTCTGTGTCTGTGTCTGTGTCTGTGTCTGTGTCTGTGTCTGTGTCTGTCTGTGTCTGTGTCTGTTCTGTGTCTGTGTCTGTGTCTGTATCTGTGTCTGTCTGTGTCTGTGTCTGTGTCTGTGTCTGTGTCTGTGTCTGTCCCGTGTCCGTGTCCGTGTCCGTGTCCGTGTCCGTGTCCGTGTCCGTGTCCGTGTCCGTGTGTCCGTGTCCGTGTCCGTGTCCGTGTCCGTGTCCGTGTCCTGTCTCTGTCTTGTCTGTGTCTGTGTCTGTGTCTGTGTCTGTGTCTGTCTGTGTCTGTGTCTGTGTCTGTGTCCGTGTCCATGTCCGTGTCCTGTGTCCGTGTCTGTGTCTGTGTCTGTGTCTGTGTCTGTGTCTGTGTCTGTGTCTGTGTCTGTGTCTGTGTCTGTGTCTCTGTCTGTGTCTGTTCTGTGTCCGTGTCCGTGTCCGTGTCTGTGTCTGTGTCTGTCTGTGTCTGTGTCTGTGTCTGTTCTGTGTCTGTGTCTGTGTCTGTGTCTGTGTCTGTTCTGTGTCGTGTCGTGTCGTGTCTGTCTCTGTGTCTGTGTCTGTGTCTGTGTCTGTGTCTGTGTCTGTGTCTGTGTCTGTGTCTGTGTCTGTGTCTGTGTCTGTGTCTGTGTCTGTGTCTGTGTCTGTGTCTGTGTCTGTGTCTGTTCTGTGTCTGTGTCTGTGTCTGTGTCTGTGTCTGTCTGTGTCTGTGTCTGTGTCTGTGTCTGTCTGTGTCTGTGCGTGTCCGTGTCCGTGTCCGTGTCCGTGTCCGTGTCCGTGTCTGTCCGTGTGTGTCGTGTCCGTGTCCGTGTCCGTGTCCGTGTCCGTGTCTCTGTCTCTGTCTGTGTCTGTGTCTGTGCCTGTGCCTGTGTCTGTGTCTGTATGTCTGTGTCTGTGTCTGTGTCTGGGTCCGTGTCCGTGTCCGTGTCCGTGTCCGTGTCTGTGTCCTTGTCTGTGTCTGTGTCTGTGTCTGTTTCTGTGTTTGTGTCTGTGTCTGTGTCTGTGTCTCTGTCTGTGTCTGTATCTGTGTCCTGTGTCCGTGTCTGTGTCTGTGTCTGTCTGTGTCTGTGTCTGTGTCTGTATCTGTGTCTGTGTCTGTGTGTCTGTGTCTGTGTCTGTGTCTGTGTCTGTGTCTGTGTCTTGTCTGTCTGTGTCTTGTCTGTGTCTGTGTCTGTGTCTGTGTCTGTCTGTCTGTCTGTGTCTGTGTCTGTGTCTTGTCTGTGTCTGTGTCTGTGTCTGTGTCTGTGTCTGTGTCTGTGTCTGTCTGTGTCTGTGTCTGTGTCTGTGTCTGTGTCGTGTCGTGTCTGTCTGTGTCTGTGTTTGTTGTCTGTGTCTGTGTCTGTGTGTCTGTATCTGTGTCTGTCCGTGTCGTGTCTGTCTTGTCTGTCTGTGTCTTGTGTATCTGTGTCTGTGTCTGTGTGTGTCTGTGTCTGTGTCTGTATCTGTGTCCGTGTCCGTCTCTGTGTCTGTGTCTGTGTCTGTGTCTGTGTCTGTGTCTGTGTCTGTGTCTGTGTCTGTGTCTGTGTCTGTGTCTGTGTCTGTGTCTGTGTCTGTGTCTGTGTCTGTGTCTGTGTCTGTGTCTGTGTCTGTGTCTGTGTCGTGTCTGTCTGTGTCTTGTCTGTGTCTGTGTCTGTGTCTGTGTCTGTGTCTGTGTCTGTGTCTGTGTCTGTGTCTGTGTCTGTGTCTGTGCCTGTGCCTGTGCCTGTGCCTGTGCCTGTGCCTGCGCCTGCGCCTGCGTCTGCGTCTGCGTCTGCGTCTGCGTCTGCGTCTGCGTCTGCGTCTGCGTCTGCGTCTGCATCTGCGTCTGCGGCTCGTCTGCGTCTGCGTCTGAGTCTGCGCCTGCGTCTGTGTCTGTGTCTGTGTCTGTGTCTGTGTCTGTGTCTGTGTCTGTGTCTGTGTCTGTGTCTGTGTCTGTGTCTGTGTCTGTGTCTGTGTCTGTGTCTGTCTGTGTCTGTGTCTGTGTCTGTCTCTGTGTCTGTGTCTGTGTCTGTATCTGTGTCTGTCTGTGTCTGTGTCTGTGTCTGTGTCTGTGTCTGTGTCTGTGCCCGTGTCCGTGTCCGTGTCCGTGTCCGTGTCCGTGTCCGTGTCCGTGTCCGTGTCCGTGTCCGTGTCCGTGTCCGTGTCCGTGTCCGTGTCCGTGTCCGTGTCCGTGTCTCTGTCTGTGTCTGTGTCTGTGTCTGTGTCTGTGTCTGTGTCTGTCTGTGTCTGTGTCTGTGTCTGTGTCCGTGTCCGTGTCCGTGTCCGTGTCCGTGTCCGTGTCTGTGTCTGTGTCTGTGTCTGTGTCTGTGTCTGTGTCTGTGTCTGTGTCTGTGTCTTGTCTGTGTCTGTGTCTGTGTCTGTATCTGTGTCCGTGTCCGTGTCCGTGTCTGTGTCTGTGTCTGTGTCTGTGTCTGTGTCTGTGTCTGTGTCTGTGTCTGTGTCTGTGTCTGTGTCTGTGTCTGTATCTGTGTCTGTGTCTCGTGTCCGTGTCTGTCTCTGTGTCTGTGTCTGTCTGTGTCTGTGTCTGTGTCTGTGTCTGTGTCTGTGTCTGTGTCTGTGTCTGTGTCTGTGTCTGTGTCTGTGTCTGTGTCTGTGTCTGTGTCTGTGTCTGTGTCTGTGTCTGTCTGTGTCTGTGTCTGTGTCTGTGTCTGTGTCTGTGTCTGTGTCTGTGTCTGTGTCTGTGTCTGTGTCTGTGTCTGTGTCTGTGTCTGTATCTGTGTCCGTGTCCTGTCGTCCGTGTCTATGTCTGTGTCCGTATCTGTGTTACTGCCTGTATCTGTGTCTGTACCTGTGCCTGTACGTGTGGTTGTGTTTGTGCTCGTGCTCGTGCTTGTGTTTGTGTTTGTAAAACCAATCTTGTCATAGCGTCAATTTAGAATGCCTGAATCGCTTTACAGTGTCTATGTAACTTTGGCTAATTGTAAATACAACATCCTCTATATTATGCGGTATTCGGCTTGTGGTTCTGTGTCTGTGTCTGGTCTGTGTCTATGTCTGTGTCTGTGTCTGTGTCTGTGTCAGTGTCTGTGTCTGTGTCTGTGTCTGTGTCTGTGTCTGTGTCTGTGTCTGTGTCTGTGTCTGTGTCTGTGTCTGTGTCTGTGTTGTTGTGCCTGTGCGTGTGCCTGTGCCTGTGCTGTGCTGCGCTGCGCTGCGTCTGCGTCTTCTGCGTCTGCGTCTGCGTCTGCGTCTGCGTCTGCGTCTGCATCTGCGTCTTCGTGTCTGCGTCTGCGTCTGAGTCTGCGCTGGTCTGTGTCTGTGTCGTTCTGTGTTGTGTCTGTGTCTGTGTCTGTGTCTGTGTCTGTGTCTGTGTCTGTGTCTGTGTCTGTGTCTGTGTCTGTGTCTGTCTGTGTCTGTGTCTGTGTCTGTGTCTGTGTCTGTGTCTGTATCTGTGTCTGTCTGTGTCTGTGTCTGTGTCTGTGTCTGTGTCTGTGTCTGTGCCCGTGTCCGTGTCCGTGTCCGTGTCCGTGTCCGTGTCCGTGTCCGTGTCCGTGTCCGTGTCCGTGTCCGTGTACGTGTCCGTGTCCGTGTCCGTGTCCGTGTCCGTGTCCGTGTCTCTGTCTCTGTCTGTGTCTGTGTCTGTGTCTGTGTCTGTGTCTGTCTGTGTCTGTGTCTGTGTCTGTGTCCGTGTCCATGTCCGTGTCCGTGTCCGTGTCCGTGTCTGTGTCTGTGTCTGTGTCTGTGTCTGTGTCTGTGTCTGTGTCTGTGTCTGTGTCTGTGTCTCTGTCTGTGTCTGTATCTGTGTCCGTGTCCGTGTCCGTGTCTGTGTCTGTGTCTGTCTGTGTCTGTGTCTGTGTCTGTATCTGTGTCTGTGTCTGTGTGTGTCTGTGTCTGTGTCTGTATCTGTGTCCGTGTCCGTGTCCGTGTCTGTCTCTGTGTCTGTGTCTGTGTCTGTGTCTGTGTCTGTGTCTGTGTCTGTGTCTGTGTCTGTGTCTGTGTCTGTGTCTGTGTCTGTGTCTGTGTCTGTGTCTGTGTCTGTGTCTGTGTCTGTGTCTGTGTCTGTGTCTGTGTCTGTGTCTGTGTCTGTGTCTGTGTCTGTGTCTGTGTCTGTGTCTGTGTCTGTGTCTGTGTCTGTGTCTGTGTCTGTGTCTGTGTCTGTGTCTGTGTCTGTGTCTATGTCTGTGTCCGTATCTGTTTACGCCTGTATCTGTGTCTGTACCTGTGCCTGTACGTGTGGTTGTGTTTGTGCTCGTGCTCGTGCTTGTGTTTGTGTTTTGTAAAACCAACTTTCATAGCGGTCAATTTAGAATGCCTGAATCGCTTTACAGTGTTATTAACTTTGGCTAATTGTAAATACAACATCCTCTATATTATGCGGTATTCAAACAGAGCATTAAGAGAGAGATTCTAATATATACTGCAATAAGGTCGGCCGAAGCTGATATCAAATCAACGTCCTAGTCTTGCTCCTTATTTTTGTTTTTGTATTAAATCGAATAAGGTTGGCAGAAATTGATTTCAAATCAATATCCTAAACTTACACATTGTTTTTTGTTTTTTGTGTTAAATCGGCGAAGGTTAGCAGAGGCAATAATCAAAATTGGAAATGAAAGTCGACTTGTCTGCTTTTTATGTAATTTCAAAGGCTGTTTGTCTTTCAAGTAATTAGCTAACTACGGGGTGTTTCCAAGTATGTCAGCGGCATTTGAGTAGTGAAAGGTTGTTATTGCGGTTACATAACTGGGAAAATCCAGAAAATAATTAATTTGCAATTAATGACTGGAGAAAACTGTTAAGTAGTCCATCTTGAATTTATTTTTATATTACTGTAGGACTTAAAATTGAGTTGTAATTAAAAATTTGTTCTCACGATCAATCAGATAGTCCTCCAGAGCTTGACTACCAAAGAAAGCTCTTAATACTTGCAAAATGGCCCTCATTATGGGACGAGGACCATGGATACGTCATCAAAGGTTTCAAAATGGCGCCTGAAAAGAATCCGACAATTAATATACGTGTTTGTGGTTGAGTACCCTCCATGGGATGGTATTAAAAACTACACGGGGACCATGCTCGGAGGTAGCGTCCCTACAGTGTCTTCACTCGAAGGTCCGGATCAAAGAGCTGGAAGATGGTCTCATTCTACTAATAATCATACGCAAATGACATCAACCTTCTAGGTTATGTCATTATTAAATCGCAAGTTTGTATATTTGGTTATGATGTTAATAGGTAAAGCTACCCGTGCCTAAAAATATTGTCTGGAAGCGTGTTTTGACAAAAAGTTATGGGTAAGTTCTATACAATATATATTTAATAATTATATAATCTGTACTTATGGGTTGTAATTCAATAAATGTATATTTACGAACATGTATTTAGAGACAAACAGTGATTTTGAGTACAAATGCATTTTATATTCGTCCTTGTCATTGTATAAAAAATCATACGTTGGGCAATCACATGAATTACTAATTTTTGTTTCCGAAAAAAGGTTTATGACCCTTCCGATCACAAAGATGAGCTTATGAACATTTTTGAGAGTTTGTGTTCAGATGCAAAAATGACTTCGTTAAAAATTTAGACGGGACTCAATTTGTTCTTGTCCCACCTGTGGATGGTGTATAAAGCGATCAAGATGACGCAGATAGTGACAACGATACTGCTGCTACGGTTTACGATATTGGAAAGTACTTCGGCAACCTTGTCTGTGTTACGGGAAGTGAAAGAGATATTTTAGATTTGGATGTAACGAATACCAATACTCACAACTTTGATATCCATCCATCTAATGAATTACAAGAGCCATTTTGCGCTAAAGAAGGCGCCTCAGATGGTTTTGAGTTTGAACGATATCTACAAAAAAAGTAACTAAGAGTAGTTCTTGGGAAGAGATGTGCCTAAAGTAAGGCGACGTGATACCCAAATTGCCTACGTTCCCCAGTACATAATAGACAACGATCTTACGCCGATTGATATTTTCAAAATATTTTTTAATGAAGAGATTATATAATTGATGTGCGATAAAACAAAGAAGTGTGTCACTTCTTAAGGTTTTCACAGTTTTTATGTAACTGCAATAGAAATGTACATTTGCCTTGCTATATTACTACTTTCTGGATACGTCAAAAAATTTAACCATTGATTGATCGTTTTAACAAAATGTCGCAGTCTATTTCAACCAATGGTATCCTCTTCTTCTCTACACGAGGCTATGGAACCATACTATGGCCTACATAATACACAATTTACAAAAGGTGAACCGATAAGATACGGCTTTAAATTTTGGTGCCTGACAGTTCCCGAAGGTTATCTCTTGAAATTTTCGCTGCGTTGTGAAGTAGGAGATAAAAGACTGAAAAGCTGTGCCTCGATTTTATAGCACTATTTATTTGGACAACTATTTTAATTCCCTATCTCTACCTCATTCACTTAGCTACTACCAAATTATCTGTGTGAGTACAATTACGTCTGACAGAATTAAAAGGGCGCCAGTAAAAGACTTGAAAAAGCAGAAACGTGGGTCATCACATGTCACACAGGATCAAAAAAACAATATTACATTAGTAAAGTGGCATGGCAATGGTCAGGTTACCCTTGCTACAAATATAATAGACAATGAGATATGTTTCTCTAAGGGGAGATGCCGGCGGTGGTCATGTAAGGAAAAAGCTGCCTTGGTCAATACAGATAATCAATACGTGGGAGGCGTCGACCAGTTCGATAAAATGCGAGGCTTATACAGAACACGTATCCGTCCTAAAAACTGTTGTTGCCATTTATAGGGTTTCGTCTTAACGGAGCTGCAGCAAAAAGTGGCCACACTCCACCAAAAGTCGGTCTTCTTCCATTTGTTCGCCAAATAGTACTCGCAATTTTAACAATTCCAGAGTACTTAGCGGGACCTAAGCCAAAATGCTCAAAATCAGTGTTAATAAAAGTAAGATTCCATCATTTTAATGACAAACAAGCCACTGAGCGACGCTGTGAACTCTGCGGAAAATGTTAAAAATTTCACTGTATTAAATGCAACGCTGGGCTCCACCCGGATTCAGGCTTGAGAAATTACCATACACCTTCCCAGTAGTTAGCAACTTGACTAACACATTATTAAATAATTTTTATGATAACATTAAAAAAAACTTGTTCCCTATTTTTCCAGCGTATGGTTGATCGTATATTAAAATAAAATGGCTTTAAACACATTTCTTTAAGAAAAATCAAGAATGGGAGATTTAAGTATCCTAAAAATGAACCAATTTCACAAAAAAAAAACTAGAAATCGCAAAAAGTTACTCGGACAGCATTGGTTATTGTGTGAGCCAAACCAAGGTGGTTTGGCCTGCTGCCACTCAGTTGTAATATAAATGTAGGAAAACATACATATTTTTTGATATATTGTGCCTTCTTAGAATGCTTGCATACTACATAACCCGGAACTCGTTGACTCTGATATTCTGAACTTCGTACCGCGTGTCACCCATGGCAAATGGGAGAAATGGTGAACTGGGACATGCGAGATATGGTGCAGAACTTTTTTTACCTTAAAAAAACACACTGTTCCAACTATCACCATTATTTCAACCGTGCTAGTTGGACAGAGGGACAAATTAAAGATGCTCTAAGGCAGTACAATGTTGCATACGTTTGAATGAAGCCTCAAAGGAGTTTGGTGTTTCGTGGTCAACGCTGAAGAGAAGATTAGCAAACGGCTGCTTTACGAGAAAAGCTTTGGCTGAGGCGCCAGTTCTAACATCATAATGTGAGAAGAAGGTAGTAAAATATATTATAAGATTACAAAAATTTGCATCGACAAGGACTGAAGTACGTATCATGGCATATAAACTGACTGAGAAACGTAACCAGCATCACCAATTTAACCGAGAACAGGATATTGCCACATTGCTAAGCTGGGAAATACGTCTAACGTAGATGAATCCGGACTGAATAACAGACCAGGTTATGTGTTGGCGGCAAACGGATCTAATAGCATTCTAGCATTAACATCTGCATGTTTTTACCTCAACGCGTGTTTTGAAGGGAAAAATGAGAAGGCCGAGTACAAGCACAGTATGCCGCCGGTTTCCATAATTTTAATGTCAAAAAAAGTTGGCGTAACTAATGAATAGTATTTTCCTTCTGCGGCTAAGGATTTATTTTGCACCGAGCAAGCCTGAGCGTAAAGCCGTACTCACTATCGATGGACATAGCTCCCATTGCAGCGGTGTGGATACATTAGAGTTTGCCGAAAAGAATATTATAGTTTTTCTCTATCTACCCAGCCATACGACCTGCTAGACAGAACCTTTTTTAAAGCTCAAAAAATCTATTATTACAATGCATACCATTCCTACATTAAAATGAACACAAAGAAAAAAATTTTGAGCTTAGTGTTTGGAGGACTGCTTAAAAAGCCATGGGTTCAAGCAGATACAACAGAAAACGCAATATCAGGATTCAGAAGCACAAGAATCACCGGGTTAATCCTGATGCCACCCTCGTATATAATTTTTTAACATCAGCATAAGATCAACAACCGGAAAACAACGAGCGACGTGAAAATAGACCTTGTTCAAATCAACCAGGTTGTTCACACTGGCAGGAAATCCCTCGGTTTTTTTATTGTTAGTATTCTCATGCTTATGGTTAGTATTTACTTATTTATATTTACTTATATATATATATATATATATATATATATATATATATATATATATATATCTTATTCGTAGACTGTTCAGGAGTCTTTATCCTCTTCAGCCCTGGTCAATCCATGTTTGTTGGTGTTGCGATGTTTTGTGTTATTGTATAGTTTACAATCATAAGATGTGCTTATTTTTGGTGTAAAAAAAAGGAAAAAAGGTTTATTTAATATTTAATAATGCGTTAGTTGGCTTAAATGTGTGTGTTGTTTAGTGGGGTATAGCGTTCTTAGTGTGATTATTAGATTCGCCGTCCGGTTTCTTGCTAATAAAAATAAATATTTTTTTTTAACCTTTGTCATGCCTTAAAAAGGGTAGGATAATGTTAAGCTGTTACCTATATACTTTGTGAAACAAGAGTTCTTTTATTTTGTTTAAATAAACAATTGTTTGTCTTCTACATCAATTTTTTTGTTCACCATATCACCCTGATTTAGCTTATAAAATATAAATAAAAAATACATGATTCACCAGAATGCTCACCAGAAATTATTTTGATTATGTGTGATAATCATGAAAGTTTGCACAGCTCACATCTGTTGCAATGTTAAAAGTGCTTACTTTGTAAATCGAACTGCAGTAAAACACATTTTTGTATAAGCTTGGGTAAATTCAATTTTATAAAGTACAAAAGGAAATTCAATCATTGATCTTTGCTCAAAAATGTTACACTATAGGGAAACTATTCATTTTATAGCATAATTCGCAATTACCCAGAAAATTAAAAATTATTCGGTTTAAGCTTTATATTTGTAAGGTGTAATAATCTTGTCTTTTAGTCACTTAACTAAGGGCTAGGTTTAAAGAACCGTTTCTTCTAAATACCTAATTTTAAAGATAAGTAAGTAAAATCGTAAAATCTCCGGCCAAGTTTCGACCATGATGTTTGGATGTATGCCTGTGTGAATTTACGTTAGTATTCACGATAACTACAGAACGAGAACGCCTACGAACTTAAAATTTTGTATTTAAGCTTGTTTTCATTTCTTGGGGCTGAATAGATTTTGGGAGAAATCTACGGGCGGAGTGGGTGGGGGGGGGGTTATTAGAGGCAGTGCAGCTGCATATTTCAAAGATTAAAAATACCTAGATATACACCATATGCACATCGATTAGTTGTTCTATGCAATTTTTTGATGCGTAATTTCTAGGGTAGCATTTAAGTGTTCAGTTTTTTTCAATATCTGAATAAGGACTAACTTTATAAGAAAATGTGTAGACATATTTTTAAACAAAATTTAATTTTACATGACATTGTTTACAATGTTTCTTAATATAACGCAAAGTAAATCGAAAAATTAATTAAATATGAATGAAAATGGTTAAATTGTATTATTGAAATCTTATAGAAGCGGGCGCTTTGGAATTTTTTTTAAGTTAACATCTATTTATGAAGTTTTAAACGTCATTCTTTTCACTTCTTTTAATTTTTACCTATAGTATAGAAGGTTATGCAATCGATTTTTTTTTTCACCATGTCTAAAATCGACTTATTAGCTTATTTTACAACTTAGACTTAGAGCTGATTAGATTTTGGGAGAAATACAGCGGTGGAGAGGGAGGTTTATTAGGGGTAGTTTTTGCTTTTTGTCAAATATTTCTAAAACAGCCGCACATTTCAAAGATGTAAAAATACCTAGATATACACCTTAAATGTATCGATTAATTATGTTTTACGCAATTTTTTGATACGACGCGTAATTTAGGGACAAAAAACTTCTAATATAGAATTTTTTCAATATCTTAATAACGATTAATTTTATATATTTATATATCTATTTTAAAAAAAATGCAGTTTTACATAACTGTGTTTACAGTTTCTTAATATAACGCAAAGTAAGTCTAAAAATATGTACGTTAGTGGTTAAACTGTATTATTAATATTTTATAAAACAAGGCGGCTTTGGTATTTTTTTTAAGTTAAATTGTATGGGTTAATCTCTATCAGACATGAAGTTTTAAACGTCATTCTGACATAGATTATGGTTTTTGTTTTTACAGTGTTGCCTGTTTTCATTATGAACGTATGACAAAGAGGTTGCATAGTTATTCTAAAAAAATTATAATTAAAATTATTTCATTTCTTTTAATTTTGAAGTTAGCATCTAGATTTCTGTTAACCTCTGTCTGACATGAAGGTCTAAACGTCTGCTTGACATAGATTATTGTTTTTGTTTTTACAATGTTCCTATTTTCGTAATTAACTTATTATAAAACAGGCTGCATAATCCTCTATTACGTGGCCAAAGGGACTTAAGACGAAAAAAGTGTTTTTGGTGGTAAAATAGAATTAAGTTGCTTATGTCTTATAGATCAACATAAGGACCCTTGATAGAAAGTTAAGTATCGGTGATATTTTTATGACACGTCTTCCGTACAACAGATTGATATTATCAATCTTAACGTGGTTTATTTCGTAAATACGTAACTAAAATTAAAACTAGAATGTCTGAGCGAACTAAAAGGATTATTGAAATGGCGAGATGTATAACACATATAACATATAATGGTAAGTAATGTGCACTAAGTTTATTGATTATTTATAAATAATTTGTGTCGTAAGGCGTGTTTTAGTGAGGTTATGTTTTTATACTATTATAAATCGTCTTTGCTCTATCTAAAGCGCGTATCTTAAAAAAACATTTTTATTTCGTAGTTTGTGATATAATATTAATGCTCATGGAATATAATTATGTAATAAGTTGCTAAATGTATTCTGATTAATTCTATGATTATTCCATTAATGACAACATGTGTTTTAAAATAGTAACGTCAAGAGGACTTGCATTGAGAGCGATTCGACAGTGATCTTGACCCTCCTTTACCAGTAAACTGACTCTTCTAACGAGCAAAGTGAAGAAGAGAGTCTATACGATCAGAAAAGGCGAAAGGTGCAACGGAAAATTGCAAAGATTCAAAATCCATCGAACTATTCAATTACAGACGAATATGATAATAACCAAGGTCGTGCCACATAGGAACATGAAGTTGTTAAGCCATATGCCTGGAAATTACAAGCAGAAAGAGTACTAAAAGGGCACAGTGGCGAAGAATGTCTAATAGCACTAGGAAAGACAGAACGAAGATGTAGGATGAAACCACTGCGAGCCTGTAGAAGTGTAAAGAGTGGGTAAAGATCGATATAAAGTAAAAGATTTTCGAAGAATACTGGAAAGGAGAAACACATGAGAGGCGTATGAATTTAATTGAAAAATCAGTAACTTCGCGTCGAGTAAAGACTCAACACGTAAGGAACCGTGATTCTTTAAAGTAACGAAATATTACTTTTAGTTGCGTGTTTGAAATAATGTTTGTAAAGGTTGCTTTCCAGCAACACTTGACGAAACTGACAAATTTATTCAAAATACGATAAAATTAAGTGTTAATTACATAGTTATAAGAAGTGATTGCGCATATTGAATCGTTCCCTAAATAAGAGACTATACTCATCGTGTTAATGATAAGCTGTATTTGCCTTCTTCTCTTAACCTTTCTAAAATGTACATCCTATATTGTGAGGCATACCCCAATCCAGTTGGTAGAAAAATCTATGAAAGCCAATTTAATAAATTAAAACTTGCTTTTAAAGTAACAAAAACGTACATGTGTGAACTTATGAAAATGAAATTGGATGTTACTAGTGATGAAAGTGAACGCATGCAAGTAAATTTGGACCAAGAAAACCACCATAAAGAAGCAGATATGGCTTATGAATATAAAAAGGCTGATAAATGATAAATCATCTATTTGTTTTACTTTCCATTTCCAACAACGTTTGGCGACACCATTCTTGGAGACGCCTGCATCGTTTTATAAACGAAAGTACTGGACATGCATTTTAACCATACATAACTGTGGTACTGGTTATGCTTCGCTTTATGTATAGCATGTATCACTAGCAATGAGAGGAGCTAATGAAATTGCTTCTTGTCTATTCAAAGAAATCATGAATTTGCCGGAGGAAATTAAAAAATTAACAATCTACTTCGACATATGTGGTGGGCAAAATAAAAATTCTTATGTCATTGTCACGTTCTTAACAGTTGAAGTTTCCGTTTGAGGAAATTAATAATAAATTTTTAGTGTCTGGTCACTCACATATGGAGCGTGATGTAGATCATTCACCTATAGAATGTAATTGAAATGAGCCAAGATAATTTTTTTTAACTTGGCAGCATTAATAAAAGGTACTTTTGTGAAGAAGCAGAACAATACAGAAGGTGGTGTATTCAAATTACAGGAGTGTAAGTGGGTTAGATATACCAGAGAAGTGGGAGTTTTTAAAGTTTATCAAAGCTTTTACCACAATTTGAAAACCAGCACAATGTCTGGTGTTAATTCAGGCTTGCAAGATTACAACAGCGATAGTGAATAGTTACCTTAGTTTATTACTGTTCGTATTTTTCTCTATGTCTATGAATAAAAACCTTAATCTATAACACTTATGTGTGTCATTTCAAGAAAATTATTAGGATCATTAAGTTTTGAGTCACTTCTAACTCCCAAACTATTCCTTATAAACGGTGAATACTTAAACTATATTGTAAAGTATGCTTTTGTGTTACTAAATATAAATTTTTAAGTTATGGGTACTTAAAATGTTATTTTAGAAAACAATCGAAATTTAAAAAAATTCATTGCCAACATTACTGCTTTTTGACTTAAGTCCTTTTGGCCGAGCAGTTGAGAATTATCCTTAAAAATATTAAAATTATTTCATTTCTTTTAATTTCCATTTTGTAGGTTGGAAGGTCGTGTGGTGTTTCACACCAGATAGTATAAGTTAGCATCTAGACCTCTGTTAACCTCTGTCTGACATGAAGTTTTAAACGTCCATTTGACATAGATTATTGTTTTTGCGTTTACAATGTTGCCTATTTTCGTAATGAACTTATTATAAAAGAGTTTGCATTATTATTAATGCATAATAATATTAATGTTATTCTACAAAAATTGGAGAATTTAGAGAATTTAAATCCACAAGAGATTTTTGTTCTAATGGTTGTGAGAATACTTATCACCTAAAATATATATTCCCTTCAAACCAAAATTTGGTTGCACTTAAATACTTTTTCGGGAAGATAATTTTTTTTAATGCGCAACGTTACTGTGTTCAAGGGGAGTATTAGTTTCTGGCGTTAGGTAAATGATTTAAGTGACTTCACAATATAGCATTATGTAGAAATGCGCGTATCTACGAATAATCCACAGTACTTAGAGTATCGCTTGTATCTCGGTAATGAATTTGGAGATCAAAAACTGATTTAGACGAACTTGTTAGACAAAATTATGAGCTAAAGTATTCCTTTTAAACATTTTTTTTTTGTATACGCTCCCAAAAATTGATATTTTACGGACTGTTTTCAGTCCGTAAACTAGCTCATTTTCGGCGTAGTCGTCATGGTAACCATTTTATATTATTTTAAATAATTCAGTGGACATATATTAAAAATTGTTTTAAAAATTATTATTAATTTTATTAAATACATAAATGAAAACTTCAACTCGCGTCGGATTTGAACCTACGACCTGTACTTTGCTAGAATGCCATTCTAACCAACTGAGCTATCGAGATTCAAGCCCCAATCGATCTAAATTTTGTCTCTATGTATGTAGAACTGATGGTTAGCGCGGTACCCGGGTAAAGTACAGGTAGTAGGTTAAAACTCTACTCGAGGTAAACTTTTTATTTTTGTATTTAATAAAATTAATAATAATATTTAGTTACATATTTACCTTTGAACTTATTCGTTCATAACAAAACTTATAATAAAAATTATTTTATTTGTCAGTTCTATAATTCGAATTTGTCAAAAAAACTAGGTACTATATTGCAAATCTCTGTTAACACTAACAATGTCCAAAAATAATAGGCAATACAAATAAAATAGCTATTTTTGTATCAAGTATTTTAAAGAACTTAAACAAGAAAATATTGTTTGTAACACGTACCTACAATAGGTTTTTTAGGACTCATTTGCTATTCCGAACTCGGCTAACGCCTCGTTCCTCCTAAAAAAACCTCATTTTAGGTACTTGATACGAAAATAGCTATTTTTTTATTTTAAATGGTTAAAACATTCAACAAAAAAAACTAAACATCAATACTTTTTAAAAATGTTTGCTAAATCCGATTTCCTCAGAATAGAATTTCATAGTTAGAGCATTTGATATCCGGTTTCAGATTTACAATCGGTCAATTGGTTTTGAAAAAATATCGACGAAAAACCGAAAATGGCGGATTTCGTTTTTCGCCAGTAAATCCGAAATGGTTAATTTGACAGCTGTCACAATGTGAGATTATTCGGACACTTTTTTAAGACGAACAAGATGGCGTCTATGACATGTCACAATCGTCTTTTGTTATTCCACAATCTGCCTCAACTTTCACATTTCTTATTTCCGCCATATTGGATTTTTCGATTTTTTGAAAGAGCGCAATATTTCCAGTTTAGTGATGTCTCACAACTGCATAAAAAATTAGAGTTTCATCGAAATATCACACTTTCGAAAGTTAGGTCTTATTTATTTTTAGTAGGCCATGATTTATTTGTCGCAAACAACATTAATAAATAATGTATAAAATTCTTTGAATTTTCAATAAAACATGAACTTAAATAACGACCTCTCAACAAGACAGATGTTTTGGGACAAATACCCAGCTATTAGTGTGTTAAAAATAAAACCATCGAGACATTTTTGACAATTGGTGACTGTTTTCCGTACAACCCTAGCAAGTGTATCTCCGTTAACACTATTTCTAAAT